>CAJNIZ010006227.1:0-18022 GCA_905231905.1 Symbiodinium pilosum
TTTAGGATTTGGGGTCTAGGGTTTATGGTCCCCCTTAAGTAGATAGAATGTGGCTTTGGGTACAAAGAAAAATAAGATCCTCATATACCCCATATTCTATCTACTGGACTATAGGGTTTAGTGTTTAGGGAGTGTTGCAGGAATTGTTCTCTGGGACTTGAACTTCTACAAACCTCACTCGAAGGAAGAGCTGCGCAGGAATGTGTGAGGGGCCGGGGCATCTTGTTAGTGGGCAGGATACATGTAGTCTCAACTCCTTGAAGGGGATTATATACGGGAGTATGACGGGGTTATAAAGGAGATACTAGGCGTTTAGACTCTAGGTCATTTGCATGTAGCTCTAACAGGATCACTTAAGAGAGGGTTATCATCTGGGTCTGGGCGCATTTGGTTAAAGACTTCTTGGGCAATCAGCCCACTGGAAATGGAGCTCGGACACTGGGTCGCCCATCAAGGTTTTCAACCCAGTGAAGCATGCATGGCTATAAACCCCCCTGTCTGGGTGTTTCCAAACATGGGGTTCACCCCCCTCCCCCCACCTCCCTCCCCCGAAGTGCCTAATACACGACAACTCAACGTAATTCCAGCAAAACAAGGATTCTATTCTCTCCAAACACGCCCAAGTATTCCGACACATCCTTATATACCCCACAAACCCTCAGAAACACCCTACCAAGCCCTCTTGAAGGGGACCCACGAAATCTCAAACATTACTCAGTAAGCTCCACGCTTGCTAGCCGGGAAGAGGCTGGCATTGCAGCAAACCTCTCACTTCGGCATTTTTTGTTTCCGGCATTTTAGGGTTTAGGGTTTCAGGCATCTGGCAGGGACAAGAGTTACTAATAATGGAGAATCAAACGGAAAAGAAGATTGATATTGACATGGAAACTGGGTTTATACAGGGACTGGGGGTTTAAGTATGTGTAGGTGGTGTAGATACTGCCCCCACCCAGTAAAAGTCTATAATTAAGGCTAACATCAAGGCGGTATATCATAATTGAAAAATAATACCCAACCCTGGGCGGGGCAGTACCCGAGAGGCCCCTACTTGGGGACCTCGGGGATATATGGTGTTTGTAAGCAAGGCGATAAACAGGGGGTTATCAGGGGATTATGAGGGACTACCGGGGTCCCTATGAAGCATTGCATTTTGAGGAATTCGCACTTAAAGCGTGGCCGCTTAGTCGAAGATGCTGCAGGGAACATGAGATCATGGGAACCTGCACTTGGGATACAGGATGTCCATTGTGGATATTTGTGGATTATTTGGGGGTTATGTTGATAACTGCCAGCATGTTGAACGCATTGAAAAGGGCAAAGGGCGTCCGCTACTTCAACCAACGGTTCAAGGCGGCTGGCTTGAAACTTGACTTCGGGGCTTTGCCTTTAGGGTCTGGGTCTAGGATGAAATCCACACTGCTTCTGAGAACGTCTGCTGGGAGTGAATCTGGCAGCATTGAACCTTCCCGCGGTCATGGGTACATGTAAAGTCAACAATCTTACAGCCCATTCATAGGTGTTACTATGGGACCGCTAGAAAAGATCATGTGCAAAAGAAGTCCGGCAGCACTTACACCTACGGCTTGAAACATTCAGCATCTCAGGTGCGCCGCCTTACCAAGACCAGAAGTTCACTACACTCTGCACAGGATCGCTGGGTGCAACAGGCGGACCCTCGATCAACTTGACATGATTTCGACCGCCCATCTTTACACTACCTTCAACACCGCTGCCAGAGTCTAAGGCAAACAAAACACCCCGATCGCGGAACCTCACGGAGCAGTGTACCCGCAGTGGCGGACACCTCCACATTCTGGCCAATGCTAGGTTGCTGCTAAGGCATCAGGAAAGTCCAGTAGTGGTGATACAAACCTGGACTACGGCAAACCATTAAGTCGGATTCGAACGGACTGCAGGGGTTTTGTCTGTCCAGGGATTATCTGACGTATAAAGCACTCAGAGTCCTGTTCGCAATTGGCCTAGCAGTTTCCGTCTAGAATGCAAACACAAAGACTGTTTCCGGTTGTATATGCAGCATACTTACATAGCCTCTCCCTGTCTCTTTCTCTGAGCTCTGACCCTTCCAACCTGAAATCAAAGAAATCCCAGCAAATGCCGTACAGTGAGCCATAGTCAAAACTCCTAGCATCCCCCCTCAATATCCCCTGTAGTAAGTCCACTCTATAATCCCCTATATTATACCCTTTTAAAGACTTTAGATTAAAGGCGATTATATAGTAGTTCACTATATACTCCCAACCCTAAACCCTAAACCCTAAACCCTAAACCCCTAACCCCTCAACCCTAAACCCTAAACCCCTAAACCTTTTAAGGACTTTAGATTTTGGCTCAACCGGTGATGATTCTTCCAGCCTCCTTGTCTTCAGAGCTTAGTAGTGATGCGATGTTTCGCAATGCGAAGGCATTGAAGAAGAATGCCTAGGGTTTGCGGTTCAGGGTTTAGGGTTTAGGGTTTAGGGTTGAGGGTTTAGGGTTTAGGGTTTAGGTGCTGGCTTTTGGGTTGCGGGGTCGTATGATAGTTTCCATTTTCTTTTCCTTTATCCCTAAATAACCCCTATATAATATCATAGTTTCCATTTTCTTTCCCATTATCCCTATATAACCCCTATATAATATAGTAGTTTCCATGTTCTTTTCCATTATCCCAGCTAAGGGTTTAGGGGCTGGGGTTTCGGCTTCAGGGCTTGCAGGAAACCGGCCCAAAGCCAATCAACCCTAAACCCTAAACCCTAAACCCCCCCGCAATGATCTGAGGCGAACGCCTTCGTCTGCCGTGGGAGCTGCCGCTGCCGCACCACCAGCTCCAAGATCTGAAGGCTCAGGGGTTTAGGTGTTTAGGGGTTTAGGAGATTTAGGGTTTAGGATTTAGGGTTTAGGGTTTAGGGTTTATGGCTTGGGATTTAGGGTTTAGGGTTTAGGGTTTGGGATTTAGGGTTTAGGGTTTATAGTCCCCCTTAAGTAGATAGAATATGGCTTTGGGTATATTATACTAAGTAAGATCCCCATATACCCCATATTCTATCTACTTAAGTGGGACTATAGGGGTTTGGGGGTTTAGGGGGTTACTAAGTTACGCTTCTAGTAGCTTAGGGGCTGAGGGATTAAGGTAGGCTTCTCAAGAGAAGGGTACCTTTAGGGTGAATGAGGATTTTTAAGCAGGCTATAAGTTATAAGGGTCCTCTTTAGGGATCCTATAGGCTTACTATCACAAACTTTCATATCTAGGGATGCAGGGGTGGGGGGGCGGTCCGGATTATGCGGGGCCAGTGTAGCAAACAATTACGGGCTTTGCCTTGTACCAAAAGCCGGTCAATCTGCATGCAGCACATCCCCCTGATCCCAAGTTACTTGGGCCAGCTATGCAAGTCAGGTTCGTTTGGTCGGTGTGTGGTTTGGTCCGTGTGTGTGCTTGCCAGCCAAATGACCATGAACTTGGAACGCCAACATGCAACCCCCAGCACAAGCATCTAAACCCGGGGTCTGCACAGAAGACAACTGCTTCCAAAACTACTGCAGGCTGGCAGCTTCACCAACTGTTGACAAATGACAACTTAGCTTTGAGCGGTCCAAGACGTCTACAACAACAACAGCACTCTCCTCTAGCGGAAATGAAACAAGGTGGTGCGCTTGGGAGGGTCTGCGTAAGCGTGATCAATTCTAATTCTGGATTCTATAGTCCCAACCAGGGTAGCAGGCATCACATTTCCTGAACCCTTAACTCAGCGCTGGCGGTTGGTTGCAGTCTGGAGGCGTCACGAACAAAGGACAGGGCTTCGCGGGGTGGATCCTCGCCACTCAAACGCGTGTTCAAGGTTTGTCGAAATAGCAGCAAAAGCAACAATCATGACGACACCAGTGAGAAGCAAGAATAAGCATCATGAAATGATGAAGTGGAAGAACAAGCACAACATTCCGGTCAGCATTTCAAGCAACAACTTATCTGTGGGACGACTGAAGGCTTAGGGAAGTTTAGTGGTCTGAAGGAGCTAGCTCCGAAATGTCGTTCTTTCCCAGTTGTCTCAAACATGAGAATCCCCAAAGGGCTTGCGTCCGTCGCTCCACTCGTTGTCTCAAATCCCAAGCATAGGCTCCACAGAGCATACACTACCAGTAGTGTTTTGGACCTGTACTCAGCACTCTATTCCGAATCACGTTTGTTGTCTGGCAAGGATGCTTTGGCAGCAGAATTCTAGAGTTGCCCTGCAGCTGGCTTGACAGTATGGGAGCCCCCAAAAGCAAAACAACTGGCTCTTCCGCTTTTCAGGTATGGGCCTCGAAATTTGCTCTGCATGTTAGCAGAAGAGGTAGTTTCCCAAGATAGGGGGACCCCCAATGTAGATCCCAAAATACTACAATCCCTATTATCCCAAAAGGTACCCCTACTTTTGGGATACCCCAAAAACGTTGAAGAAAGTCTTTTACGGTTTCATGGCATCGCACTTTTGAAGTTGCCTTTCCTCTTGCCGGCCACCAATGCATGATGGAATCCAAGCATTCCCGGCTGTGACAAATCAATCATTCGGTGGTGATTGGGGTTTATGAGATTATATATAGGGCATAATGGAAGAGAACACGAAAACTGCTATTGGGGATTATAGGTTCAACCACTATAACCCCTATAATCCCCTATATAATCCTAGTTTCCATTTCACTTTCCATTTTCTTTTCCATTTGATTCTCCATTATTAAGGGTATTACACTTTTTCGGAGGCCAGGAGAGGATGTCACCTTTGCGGCCTCAGGAGTTCAACACTTTTCCCATCGCCGCGCGAGAAGTCTTGATATGGGGGTTTCCCAAAATTAGGGGTACCATTTTGAGGGTCCCAATAATAGGGATTATAGTATATTGGGGTCTATATTGGGGTCCCCTTATTTTGGGAAACTACCATATTGTGCTTGGGCTGGACCGGATAGCTTGCCATGCTTAAATAGGGCTTGGTGTAATCTGCCTAGGCCAATGTGTAACCTTCAACTTAAACCAACCGATGCTGATTACTGCTTGTGAAGTTTCACTCAACTTCCTTGCAGATCTTCTTGGAACGTGCGAGCCACACAGCAGCCTGCATGATAAAAATCCCCATTCCTCCGTCAGCCAACCATAGTACTCACAGTACAGCTCAATAGCCACCGGAAGAAACTCAGACAAACCGGCCCCAACCGAAACCCTGACCCTGAACACTTGGACCTGCGACAGGCCGCGCAGGACGCCGCCGATGAGGTCCTTGATGCCTGCAACCGAGCAAAGTCTTTTAAAGTTTACGGTTTAGGATAAGAGTCGGGTTTAGGGTTTAGGGGGGTGTCGTCAAGATGAAGCACATGGAATTGTTTTGGTGAGCATGCAATGCCCCAAGGTTCAAGCCCACAAGACACTTGGCAACATCCCTTGAAAACTTCCCACTGTCTAGTTCCAGCAGACTAAAGAAGGGGTACTGGGGTTGTGCGTTTAAATTTCCACGCGTGCGAGGGCTGAAATCAACGTTCTCTCAAGAAATCGTGACGGATTTTAAAAGGCTGCTGAGAAACTTCCACATGCCTACCGGCAATAGGAGATTCGTCCCTTCCATGCTCGCTGAAGCCTCTTTACCGGCCACAACAACCTGCAATGATTCAGAGAACCTGTTTACAAGCCTGAGAACCTCTGTACACTTCAGATGCAATTGCAATGACCCTTTTTACAATGTCTACAGTATCGCCAGGCTAGACGTGCCAAACTTCGGCAGAATGACTACAAAAGCGCGAGGCAGACCTCCAAGCTTAACTTGGAAGGCTCTTCGACATTAGTATATCCCGAGTTTCCATGTCATTTTCCATTTTTTGTTCCATTTCATTCTCCAAAATGTTGGGGCGGGGGAGTTATATATCCCTATAAAACTTCAATATATACCCTGTAATCCCTATATAACCAATGAAAGTAGTTTCCATTGTATTGTCTATTATCCCGATATAACCCCCAATTTTGGTGTCCCTTGTTGCATTCTGAGACAGACTTTGGATCGCTTCAAGGATATCTGGGGATCGGTCTTGATACAAGGAGACTATACTCCCGAAATCATTCTAAAGCATGGACCCCAGCATCACCCTATAGTCCCCCGATATCCTTGAAGTCTCCAAGAGTGGAAAACCCTGAGCCCTGAACAAGGTTTAGACCACTGCATACTGCAGGGGCCGAAACAGTTGCCAATATCACTTTGTTGATGTCTGTTTGCGGTACCCTGGACCTTAATTAATCATACAAGGAATCTAGGACCACAATATTGATGATTATTCATGCCCCTACATTGCCCCTAGAGCTCTGAAAAAATTCAGGGCTGTGTGCAACAGGCCCATCTCTTCACAACTCACACCTTAAAAACAGTTGAGCCGGCCCACCCAAAGCTGCGGCAGTCAAGGAAGGATCCTTCCAACGCAGGAAACCTGACGTTAGATGTTGTGGCATCTGTTAACAAGGTTTAGGGCTCAACTTGGGGTCCCTTTTGGAAGGCAAACCAGGTCATGTTGATGATATGGTGGGTTGTTACTTGCGTCTGTTGTGGTAGAATATGCATCGCCTTTCCGTGATTTGCGCAACCCCCTTAATGCACAGGGTTGTCAAATGTCTCAAAGAAGTCCTCGGCTTGCATTCGGAATCGATAAGGTCTTGCCCAACTTGTGCAGTATGAAATGGGAGGCATGTTATGAAGGGAACCCGAATATATAGAGACCAGTATCACACTAATTTAGGTCGACCCCATGTCCAAGTCCAGTGGTCCAGATTTCTCAAATCCTAGGGGTTGGCCCAGTTGGAAGTGCTGAAATTACATTGACATGGGAGCGTCTCCAAATAATCCCTATATATATATACATATATAGGTATATCCCCGGATGAGGACCCACATGATCCCCTTATAACCGCTATGTACATATGCCTAGTGTCCCTGTAGGTCACCGTTTTGAGAAAAACCCTGAATCAGGTTCTACGGTTCGTGCTGCGACTTGACAAACAAACTCAGGACTGCCGCTGACTGCAATCCACATCTACAAAGAATAATGACGTAGGGGTACATAGGGTATATAGGGTTATATGCGGGTATATAGGGAGATTAAAAGGTGAAGCTGAAGTGGAACTAGGAACATGTTGTGGAGAATTCTCGGGAGAACTAATGCCATGGGGGGAATCCGGGTAGATTTCCAAGATCCTAGGAGGCGCGGGTTCGCTGCCTCTTTTGGCTCACACGAGCCTGAAGACTGTTTGCGGTTTGGAATCTTGCGGCTGCCATGCGCTTCCAAGTTGCTTTACAAAGCGTGCAAAGAGGCCTTTTTGGCGCGTAGGCGCAGTCACCAGATATGCTTCAAACCCCGTATCCTTAGTTAGCATGTGTTTGAGTCCTACTGCATCATATCTGTACTCCTGGGCGGTGTACTCTGCGTATGCCTTCAATACAGGTAGGGCTATCTCTAAGTTTAATTCTAGCCAGTAGCGTTGTGGATGTCCTCTGCGTAAACCTTTTGTATACTTAACCCTATCCTTGCAACTCGGAGAAAATACAACATGATGTATAGGATCAGTAGGCGGTTTAACCAGGCAGGTAGCAAGCTGTTTAAGTTGTGAGGAGATAAGCAGCTGTGATGGGATTATAGGTCTTCCGGCTAGTGTCCAAACTCTGGCATTGGTAACATGGGAATAGTAAGAAGCTTTTATACCCGGTTTGGAATTTAGGGCGTTGGCTTGTGATCAAAGGACAACTTTCTTGTTAGCGGGCCTGGCTGCCACAAGGGAAAAGCCCAAAGCAAGCTGGTCCAAACACTACTTGAGAAATGATGAGAGCCACAACTTACGGGGGCGGTAGTAGGGAATAAGGCAATGTAATCCCTATACTCCCCATATATCATATTCCCATATTCCCTACTAACCCCCAGTAAGACAAGCATCAGTTCCCGGCTTCAGATGAAGCAGGGGTACTGCAACACTGATAAGAGGCGTTGGCAAAATTCTGACTCCTAACGGGGTACTCTGAATATTAGGGGCCATAGTATAATGGGGATCCAAAAGGGAACATGATTTTGACAGCCTACAAACATCAAGCATGAAGCAAGCAGCGCCAAAAACTGCTGTAACGTGTCGGCAGTGCTCGTTGCGAATCTCGAAAAGAATGTCCGGGTGTCTTCCTGCTGTCAGTCTTGGAGCTTACACTTTTCAGCATCTTACATGTCTTATCAGATTCCAATTACACCTTCAAAGGCTGGACAAGCTCTAGTGCGCGCAGCCATCTAGCCATCCACATACGGGACATTCTTAGCTAGTGGAGTGGATTTCTCGGCGAAAGGTCTGCACATTTCTTCACACAGCACCAACATCAGCTTGCTTACCCGCCGCGGGAGGGAGGCCCGTTTTCGCCAACTTTGATAGGGAAACCTCACTTGAAGTTTTTGCCACTGTTGCACTTTGCAGCCATGGAGCCCTGACAAGCCGCCATCCTTGCGAAGTGATGCTGACCCCCCTCGCAAGGGAAACCCGCGCAAGTAAAGAAGCTCCAGCAGCGCCTACCGATACATCCATCATATGACCCTGGCATACGTTCAAACCCTTTCAACGTAATTCCCCCAGGAATACTACCAGCCCCTGCTAGCCCCTTCCAAAGCACGGAAGCCTTGGGAGGCTCCTTCTTCCCCTGCGCGCAGTGGAGACTGCTGAGTTGCATGTGTGCAGGAATTAGGCCCCTGGAGTTCAACATCAGGCGATCAGAAAGAAGTGCTTGGTGTGACGACTGATCTCCGTTCTGTTCTGCTGCCCTGCTCTTCACCTTTCCAACTGTTTGGTGCTCGACTTTGATAATTCAATCGCCGAGGACATACAAAACTTCCACGAGGACAATGGACACTGACTACTGCAAAGCACGCACTCTGATGGAAAATCGGGACAAGGCTTCTCGACATGTAGGCAACTTAGCCCAATCAGTAGCTAGACGACGAACATGAAACTGCTTGTAGCAACCTGAACCTCATGAGCACCTGGTCCTTAGTAAGGAAGGCCTAGAAGGGAACGAAGAAGATGTATAGCACTCCCTCTAGAAGCCCTCTAAACGCCCTTATCGTAAATAGTCCAACAAGTGCATCCTGCCCCTCCCCGCAACAAGAATGGCTGCCTAGCAGGAAATCGAACTGCAACCATCTGAACGCCTGCCAATAAGCCAACCAACCGGCCTTGTCCTTTTTGGACGTGTGGTACCTTCGGCTGGACAGACGCGCAAACCCTTCGTGAGCGAAGTTGAAGGTTCGCAACCTTGGTGTGGAGAAGGTCTTTTTTGCAAATCCAGCTAATTGGCATGCACCTGTCTTGCGGGCATGACCACTGTGCACAACAAGTCCAGAATGACACGATGAGCTTTGCAGGTGGCACGTGCAGGGCGGTTGGTGCAGGCGCCAGGCACTCTTCAGCTCTGCTAGGGCAAAGAAACTTGTCAGGTCCACGCAAAAATCACACTCAGGCACGCGTGAGGAGGATGCTTCCTCTTTGAGTTCCACAACCATGCGGTCGCGTGGGACCCGCTGTGGCACGAGTTCAAAGCGCGCATAGAAATGAGATGTGGTCAGTGTAGAAAAGTCTAAGAATGGCTTCCCCTATCGGGTTCCTTTAGAGGCTACAGCTTCACGCTATGAATGTCTCAGAACCCTTTTGACAAGGGCATGCGAACAAATTATAAGTCACATCCCGGCCAGGGCGGTCTTTACAACAATCATCCTTCAATTTAAAGTCTGTGTTTCAGGCACGGTTCTGGGGACAAGCCATGTGAACTAGTCTAAGCTCCTAGTATCCTCCTGAATAACCCCTATAATACTCCCCCAGAGGACCCCTCATCTAACCCCCTTTAAGGAGTTTAGACTATAGCTCATGTCAGGCAAAAATATAACGACACGGATTGTCTGACTCATTTTGCACGTTGTATGTGAGACATCAGAAAATCCCGACAGTACATTCACAAAATGCCCATCAACCCCCTAGATTCGTTTTTCCTCCCCCAGCAACACTCCAACATCCTGTCCTTGAGGCATTCCAACTTGGGATAAATTGCGCTACCACAATCTGGGGCACGAGCAGCTGAGAAGACGTTGACTGGCTGACCGAACTGATGCCCGCCAGCAACCTGGACAAGTGGGATGTGTGGCAGAACCCTGGTCCACATCCTAACGCTCTTGTATACAGGATGTATTATATTACGTGGTGGGTATGGACCCAACGTTTTGTGCAAACTCAGTGGCGTGCTGCAGTAAAGAAACGTCATATTTGGTTCAATCACTTGGGACTGATAAAAGCAGCTGTTTCTACAAATCGAAATGAAAACGCGCTTACTATAACAACCAGCACTACTATGATTCTCGCGGTACATGCTACTACGTCTTCTGCTACCATAGCCCCTGCCACACTGCTGCTATGACTACCACTTCCCCTCCTACACCTCCTCGTGTCAAAAAAGGAATACGCACTATGTATTCAAGGACCCCGGGATTAAAACCTGAGCCGCACTGTATGCTGGACCTTCTCTCACCGGAATCCATGTATAGAAAGCCCTATCAGGGGCTCACGGGTGGTTACAAGTAGAGCCCTACACACAGGGATCCCTACTTTTTGGAAACTCCCAAATCTTGGATACTGCCCTCACCATATAACAGTCCCCAGAAAATCTTCTTGCAGTCACATTCACATTAGTAAGAATCCCATGTATCAGTGTGACAAGCATGGATTCTTAGACTCTAAACCCTAGAGCCCTGAAACCCCAAACCCTGAACCCAACCCTAAAAACCCTAAATTAAAGATGCTAAAACCCTAACACCCTAAACCAGGCGAACACCCACTCCAGCCTCAAGCATGCCTTGAGCAGCTGATCGCGCTCCGTGCCCAGGTAGCGGTACAAGAGCTGAGTGGTGCTTGGTAGGGGGTTCCCGAAAGTAGGGGTTCCCTTTTGGGGGTCCCTATGACGAGGAATATGGTATTGTGGTGTCGGTATTGGGCCTAATCAAGTAGAACAGTGCGGTTTGTGACAATTGCCACTGAGAGCATGTTTTCCTGTAGATTCTAACCGTTCTCAGGACCCAAAACCCTAAGGCCTTAAACCTAAACCGCGTGACCTATTTCTACATGCAGCAGTGGCAGTGTCTCGAAGGGTTTGGGAGTTGTTCTCAAGCTTGATGGCCTGAATGGGCTATCCCAAAGGAGCTTTTCATGGACCACATAAGATTTCGAATGTATTTTCATCTTAAAAGCTTCGCATGTGATTGGGGAACAGGGATGGAAAGATAGTGTATGTAACAAACTACTACATGTGGTGCACAAGCTCCCATATGCCAAGTAGCGTCGGACGTCTACATGCACGCTTCAAGTACCAAACTCCAGGCCCTCTATCCTGATCATGGTCACAATCGCTGTTCGCTTTACTTGGATAATCTAGACCATGATTAATAAGCCTCTCCTTTTGCGGGCCTTAATATTAGGATCCCTATTATAATCCCTACTAAGGGGAGAGGTTTATTAATCAGAGGTCTACATTAGTCTTACAATCTAAGCCAATACCTCATCTAAGCCCTGGACCCTACACTAACCCTGCACGGCCTGCAGATGCTCTGACAGGATTCTTCCAGCGACGCCCTGGCGCGTCTTGGCCGTCCGTGCCCCTGGCAAAGTCTTCACTTGGAGGGTTTCAGGCTTTGGGTTAAGGGGGACTCACCGATATGTAGTGAGTACCAAGGGATTACGGTGGTGCTTGTCGGATTTGCTGATCCGCGGAGGCCAGAGATGAAACAGCTTCTGTATTTGAGGGTGATTGAAAAAGGATCTTGGCTCTTGGCGAAGCATACAGGGACATCCTAAGAAACGTGAATCTAGATCAGCCTGTCATGGGGATTGTGATGACTGTGGGGTGCCCGATGCCTTCGTCGAAGCTACCTTCCAGGACGCACGCCAGCGTCTCGATTACGAGGGCAGCAATGCGGTTGCCATCGCCTGACTCCTTCAGGTTCAGGAACATTGGATTTAGAATCATGCAGTGCTCTGAACTGCAAGGACTCCTGGATCCTCAAAAGGCACTCATTCTCAAGTCCTGGCTTTCCAGAAATTCTTAGTCCCTACGCAATGTCCTGCGCGGAGTTATGAGTGTTGGTTGTAGGGAGTAAGGCCGCGAGAGGGATTCAATCCCGCCAAAATTCCCTGTAGTCTCACATGATCTGAAGCAAGGCTTACAGCCCATAGCTCGCTACTTGGAGCTCACATCAAGCAGGGCAATATTAGGGTTAATGGAAAAGAAAATGGAAACTACTATAATATGTTGAGGGTATATTGGGACAATGGAAAATAAGATGGAAACTACTATTTAGGGTTTAGGGGTTTATGTGAGAGTACACTCACAGTTCCAACCCTTCCGCCTGGCCCTGCCACAGGTTGAAGAGCTCGGCACCTCAGAGGCGAGCTTGAAGATTGGGGGGCTCAGCAGCTGGATTGGGACTGCGTTGCCCCGAGAACAAAGACAGGATAGCAAGATAGCTGAGTTGCAACGACTGCAGCGGAAGACTTGTGGACGGATTACTTGAAATCAGTCAGTTGGGCCAAGAAGTACGGACATCCTCCTGCAGGCTTTGCTGTCTACATCGATCAAGGCCTCTCAAGCTGAAGCCGTGTGCAACCCATTATTGTAGTTTCCATTTCTTTTCCATTATCCCCAATAACCCCACTATAGACATATTATGATGTAGTAGCTTCCATGTTTCCATCATCCCTGTATTCCCAACCCAGCCTGGTCTCAGTCAATCTGTCCCCGTGACTCAGGCCCAGGCACTGAGGTGACAGCTGCACGTAAGCATTCAGAAGTAGCACCTGCACTCAATCCACCTAGTAGTTTCCCAAAATAAGGGGACCCTAATATAGACCTCAAAATACTCTAGTCCTTATTATGGGGGCCCCCAAAAGGGTACCCCTAATTTTGGGAAACCCCCATCTGCTCGCCCACACTAGGCTGTACGGAAGAGCACGTCACTGCGCTTACTGCTTTTGTAGTAGGCCAGCTTAACCCCTAAGTGCCCCAGATACAGACGACCACATACACCTCCAATTTCAAAACCTTTTCTTTCTATCCCACACCCTGCCACCAAAAAATCTTACAACCTTCACACTGAGCCTCCTGCTGCCTCTGTGCGAAGTAGACAAAAAGCTCCAGCAGCCGCAAGGGAAACTGACTAAAGCCTAAACTCATGTCTGCCCCTAGCTTAGTCCCGGCCGCAAACCGGTTTCCTTACCCTTGGTTAGCTAGAAAAGAAGAAATGGATCCTTCTAGTAGTCCTTATATAACCCATTTCAGCTATTTCCATGTTCTTTTCCATTATCCCTATATAACCCCCTATATAATCCCTGTAGTTTCCATTTTCTTTTCCATTATCCCATTATAACCCCCCATATAATCCCCGTAGATTCCATAGAGCTACCCAAATGCCAGTTTAACTCCTTTTTGCAAAGCCTGCCTCACCGCTCCGCAGCTCGGCACAGAGCCCTGCCAGGGAGGCTTCCGCACGCTTCTTGTCTCCTAGGCGCCAAAGATCCAAGTCTCAAGACAGCCTTGGATGGAGGGGTAGTTTCATAAATTAAGGTCCCATTGTGGTACCCCTAAATATTAGGTGCCGTAATATAATCTATGAGAAAAAGGGGGCCCATGATTTTGAGAATAACCCGGATGACACGCTGAAGGGCCCCTTACTTTGAGAACCCCCTTCTGCTGCAGGCTACGCAAAACAGGATCAAGATTGAAGAGGTTCACCCTCATGATGTAAGGAGCCCATCAAAAAAAAGCTGGGTGCGGCTGAAATAAAGCTTACACAACCAAAGAGCTGGAGGCACCTCACAGACATTTGGGCCACCTTTTCACCTTTTCAAGACCCCCTGTTGGAGATTCAGCCAGCAAAACCCTCCAGCAATAGCGGTACAATAGGTCTATATATATATATACACATATATATATAAGGACCCTAACATAAGTACCATCATCCCTTGTCGCCGGCAAAACCTCAACCCTAGGGTACTTCCCAGATATCCATAGATTCATATGCCCCTACAGTAGCCAGGGTTTATGCATTACACAATCCCTCTAAACCCCTGTATACAAGCCAGCTTCCATTCGATGTTCCAATGCATTTTTTCTATTTGATTCTCCAATTGATTCTCCATTGTTGGGATAATATCCCTACATAACCCCTATATACCCCTTTAAAGGGACCTAGGGTTTCCATGTAACTTTCCATTTCGTTTTCCATTTTGGGGGATAATGAGTGGCTGGGGGCTCTGGCCTTGCTGCAGCTCATTGGACAACGTGAGCGCACGTTCGCCTCGGCATGAAGACCCGAAATACAGAAAATTGTGGAAATCTATGAACTTAAGACATGTTCATGCTCTTGGGTAGCATTGAATGGTGGACCTCCAAACCTCTACTTCGCAAACACTGTACTCCAGCAGTGCCGGCTGGGTTTTGCGAGAGTCGCGCAGGTTCTCTCTGTTATGATTGGCTTTGTACAGGTGGTTCGGGGCGTACCGGCCCTTTCAAGGACCTCAAGCTCTCACACTCTCGATGCATCTTTCAGCACGCCAGCTCAACGGCCTGCACACTTGGGGGAAGATGATCCGGGCTTCCATCGATAGCGCTGAGGAGATAGCAGTTGTGATACGAACAGGAAGCGACACTCCTAACAGAAACCCTAGCCGCTATGTAATGAATCACTAAACTGTCCTGCCTAACGTCTAGCATGTAAGCTCACCCAAGCAAGGGGCAATATCAAGGCCGCGAACATTCTCGTACAAGCACGTTTCCAAAATTAGGCTCCCCCCATGTCCTTCCCGCAAAATGCAAGTCTCCATTTTGGAAAGAATGCATAGCGTCCAGAAAACCAATGCAGGCCCGAGCGCTGTCCATAGATGCAGGCCACAACGCATGGCCAAACACTAATCCCTTCCCCCTAGTATGTGCTACAAGCTCTAATAGTCCCCTGTATAACCCCCTTTGAGGAGTTTCGACTATAGCTCGTCTCAAACCCAACCCACCCACGCACTCACAAACCCGCAATACAGTAGAGTTATGAATGAGGGGGAATATTTTTTCAGTACGGAGGGGGTCATTATCTGGGGGAGGGGATTAATTGTGTCTTGGGAATAGATCTTGGGATTCAGGGCTTAGGAGCCCAACAAGTTAACAATTTACCCCTAAACCCCTGGGTTGGCCCCTGAAACCCTTTGAAAAATATTAGTATATAGGGTCTCCTATAAACGCCATTAGGGAATATTTTAAATATCCCGGGGGCCTACCCAGATCCTAAACCCTATACTTCTCAGAGTAAGCTCCATGTGGTCAGAGCACAGCTGCAGCAGGGATCGAATACAATACGGCTTGGGGTTTGGGATTTTGGGGTTTCGGGCTTTAGGGAATCAGGGATTCAGGAGTTTAGGGGTTTGGGGTTTAGGGGTTTAGGGGTTAAGGGATTTAGGGGTTGAGGGGCTTAGGGATTTAGGGGTTTAGGGGTCTAGGTTTAGGGGTTTAGGGATTTAGTCTGGGGTCCAGGGGGTTAGGGTTTCGAGTTCAGGGTTTAAGGTTCGGCTTGAACTTGCCGCGCACTGTTAGGTTTCGGGATCGTTTAATGAACATCTCTGTAAACGTTCACATGGGGTTCTCCAGATAAAATGGGTGCGCTTCTTGGGAGTTGCGATGATCAGGATTATCATGTGGACCTATGAACTAGGGGCCCTAATTTGTGGAAGCTACCATATGCTTCGTGCAACGCTGGGGACCTTATGAAGAAAAATGCAGATTCCGTGAAAGTGCGGTGAGGGCCAAGGCAGTGTCGTTCATCGGAAACCCTCAGACCCAGATCCTATAAAAATCTGCATGACCTCATGGTCTAATCTTCGAATTCCCTGTGTTTAGGACACTTATTGTTATGCAGGATTCTCGGTATCAACACTAAGTCTAGATGCGAAAATCTTCTGATCCCGGCACTGCCTACTAAATCTTTAGATGCTGTCATTTTCTCGCACCCTGGCCGTGGCTGCTACAGCCGCAAATAGAATAAGCGTCACTTTCTTTACCAGTAGTACCTGGCAGTACATCTATTATCACTGCAACTGGTAGGAACTCTTAGGAGATGAAGCAAGCAAGAGTGGAACGGCTGGGCTTACACAAAATCTAGGTATTCCACATGTATCGAGTTTTGTGAGTGATGCACCAGTTCCAGGCGCTTATGATTAGGATCCCAACGTTTTGTGCACTTCATACGGGCTATACTGAGGAGTACTAACTATGAGGATCCTAAATCAAGGCAGACTACAAGCAACAGCAGGCGCTCTTAGCTGCAAGAGGCTCTTTTGTACAGGTGATAAATAACCTGATCGCGGTGAGACTCTGTAAAGGTGCACGCAGCAAAGGGCCACAGCGATTCAGGTATCTTGTCGCTGCAAGGTTCCGGCAAGCCTCGAGCAGCACGGAGTGCAATCAAACTCTGCGCTGGTAAGCATGATTTGTAAAGTGTACTACAAAATCGGTTCTGCTTCCTGGCATGGAACAAAACATATGGATACTTCCTTGACACGGCTGCAACCCCGGACTGCGCACAGAGAACTACTGTAAAGCCTCACCAGCTTGCAGGCGAGAGCGAAGGAGAGATGCTGATGTGAAAGAGCTTTGTGCTGATCGTTTACAGTCATATGAGCGACGGACTCAATTTAGGTTGGGGGACCTATAGGGGACTATATAGGGTTTTGGGGGGGACCTAGTAGGGGATATACTACAAATTTGGTCCGGGCTCATATGCCACTTTGAAGTGGTTGTAGGGCAACTGTCTCAACATAACATGGAGGCCAAACATGCGGATATTGGCTTCAGGGCATACTAAACCGGGAATAGATACGAGTTCACCCTAGTGACTAGGGTTCCGGCATGACCAACACTTTTAAGGATTCCCATGTGCACTCCCACACTCCCACGTCAGAGCAGGTAGGAACAGAGGTAAAACCATATGCCATGTTTCTACGTCTTTGGAGCTAGAATCGCCATGAAAACCTTGGTGATAGCATCCAGCTGTCATTGGTTCATGCAAAAGACTTCCCGCAACATTAAGATCATCCCGACTTTTGAAAAGAAAGTTGTGAGTTCAGCACTGGGGCTTGAATCCGTCTGCGTGCACCTGAAAGCACGGACGTCGGACGGAGCTCATGGAAACATATGAGGAGTCCACATGGAAAGCGTTGTTAACCAACTGCCAGTAGCTGTCTCTTCAAGAGATGAGGTGTGGGCAGTCTTAGGACATGCATCCATGGAATAGTCGGATATGGGCATCTTGGTCCCACCCCTGTCATATAGACGTACAGCGTTCAGGAGGTGTTCTCCTCCTCAGGGCCTCTGGATGGTTGCAAATCCTTGCCTGTCCTGTGCCAACTTCATTGCCCACGAGAATCCAAAAATTCACCACAGGAATAGGAACCATGTCTTTGGCATACTGGTTCGGCCCTGTATAGGAGAAGCCCCCAGGGGCTGCCGCAGCTTGCATCCCCAGCGAGTCCAAAATCCCTCAAGCAAGGAACATCCCAGAAATCAGCTCTTCTGCAAACATTGATGCATGATTCCTAAGTCAACTGTCAAAGAATACTCTTTCATTAAGGAGTTTTGGGCTCTCTGGCTCCCGCGTCAAGGCCTCACGGGCTTAGCACGCCTGCTTCGCACGCCAGCTCTGCCAAGGACTCCGGAGCTAGCCAGCGGCATTATGTACAATCCACCTGTGGATACCTCAAAACTGTTGGGCCCCCTGTGGTTTAGGGTTTAAGGGTAGCTGAGGGTAAGGAGGCTACTACAAGTAGGTTTCATACCCATCGTTTGCCGCGCTTCGCGGCTAGAAAGTGTAGATTGCATTGGCCAGCGCAAGGGATTTGCATGCCAGGTTACGGAAGACAATCACCAAAAAAAATGGGAATTTTGGATGTTTATGCAACCCCTCTCAGCACTTCGGC
>CAJNIZ010006228.1:0-17271 GCA_905231905.1 Symbiodinium pilosum
TTACAACCCATATAGTAATCCTTATTATACCCATTATTATCCCCATTATTAGCCTACTTACTAAGTCGCCCTGACCTCCAAGTGATCCCTAGACCCTAAACCCTAAACCCTGAACCCTGAACCCTAAACCTTCAACCCTAAACCCTGAACCCTAAACCCTGAACCCTGAACCCTGAACCCTAAACCCTACAGCCTGAACCCCCAAACCCCTCCTGGACTTGAAGTCCGAAGCTTCAGGAGGCTCTACTGAAACTCCTGGGGATGAGGCTGCTGAATTTGGGGTTTAGGGGTTTGGGGGTTTAGGGGTTTGGGGTTTAGGGTTTAGGGTTTAGGGATCTAGGGTTGAGGGTTTAGGGCTTTAGGGTTTAGGGTTATGTGGGGGCTATTAAGGGGTTCCTATGGTTTATATAGGGGGTAAAAATATAGGTTCGTCTAGGGGTCATATAGGGATATAAAAGATCATATAGGGTTTAGGGTTTGGGGTTTGCGCTTTTGGGTTTGGGGTTTGGGGTTTGGAGTTTGGGGTCTGGGGTTTGGGCTTCAGGGTTTGGGGTGTGGGGCTTGGGGTAGAGACTTTGGGGTTCAGAGTGTAAGGTTTGGGGTTTGTACAAATCATACAAGGTCTAGTCGGGAGTTCCGACGGCTGTTTTGTACGGGTTTTGCCTGAGTTTGTCCTTTTGCTTTTGTGCTGTAGAAATTTGTACCATGTGGGCGTGAGGGCTTAGGGTTTGGTCGAGGAAATCTTGCGACGCCTGGTATTCAGGCCGAACACCGTGGGAATGGCACTGGCTTTGGGATCCTGAGTGAAAATATTTCCTCAATCTACAGTAACCCTAAATAGTACGTAGGTTCCATTTTCTTTTCCATTATCCCTAATTATATAACCCGTATATATCCCCTACCTAGTTTGTTCAGGCTGAATGGTGGAAAACCATGCTTGAAAATCGCTATGTTAGCCAGAGCGCATCAAAGGAGAGACTAAGAACGATTCTCAACGTTTAGGGTTCAAAATATGGGTATCTATGCAATATACTATAGTAGTTTCCATTTCATTTTCCATTATCCCAATATAACCCCAATATACTATAGTAGTTTCCACGTTCTTGTCCTCCTGCTTGTGCCAAGACACAAGACTGGTTTCGGGTCTAGGGTTTGTTTCAGACGGTTTTCTGTTGGTAAGCATTAAACCCTAAACCCTAAAACATTTAGCCCGAGCCAGAACATGTAGGACAGCTTTGCAGACCATTGGTCCAAGCAAATGACAGTGGTGCCATGCACCCTACTCACACCCTCCCCGAAGACAATGCGCGCTTGAGAATGATCCCACCAACATGTCTTTCAAGGCCACAACATTCAGTGTGAGATGGGCATAGCGAACCTCCAAACTCTAAACCCTAAACTCTAAATCCCTAAACCCTAAACCCCTAAACCCTAAACCCTAAACCCTGAATCCCTAAACCCTAAACCTTAAATCCCTAAGCCCTAAACCCTAAACCCCTAAACCGGTCCGGGGGGCAGGTTGGCCCCGGGATCAAGCCTTTTCAGTCACAACCCCCTGAACCCTAAAGCGCAAAACACGCGGTTTAGGGTTTAGGGTTTCACTCAAAAGGTCCGATGAAGGTAGGTGGGTTAAAGGATCCTTGGCATATACTCTATTATACTGGAGCTTATTTCCTACACCCCACCTTGCTTCATCCAACTTTTTGAGCCCTTTGAAGGGTTTCGGGTTTCCTTAGACCCTAAACCCTAAACCCTTAGGGTTCAGGACCTAGGGAGTCCCAAGCCCCTACACCCCTCGACCCCAAGCCCCTGAACCTCAAATCCTTTAGAAATCCCAAATATCCCCAATAGTAATATCTTTCTCTACAGAACCCCTATATACCTTAACCCTAAACCTTAAACCCAAAACCTCAAACCCTAAACCTTAAACCATAAACCTTAAACCCCAAACCTTGAACCCTAAACCCTAAACCCTAAGCCCAAACATCTGACGCCTTCCAGAACTTGGCTGCTGCCCTCTGCCTTGCTGATGAGATCATTGAGAAGGGAGGTTGACGACCCTGGACCTTCAAAGGATCGCTGGGTCTGGGTGTTTAAGGGTTTAGGGTTTAGGGTTTATAGGGCTTAGGGTTTAGGGTTTAGTGTTTAGGTTAGGGTTTAGGGTTTAGTTTAGGGTCTATAGTTTAGGGTTAAGTGTAGGGGTTTCGGGGATCATCTTGGGTTCCCCTACAACCCCCCCCCCTCGTATGCTATACCCCCCCCAGGTTCCCCTTTGATCTAGCCAATTCGCAAAAAATTAACGTAGTCAAGGCTAATGAAGGGTACCCAGACCCCCAAAGGGATCTAAAAGTTAGATCCCCTAGAACCATATGGGAAATTATATAAGGTATATATTATAGGGGTTATAATGGGTCTATATAGGGGATCTAATTTTTAGATCCTCCCAGGGGTCTGGGTAGGGGGGAGCAGTAGGGGAACCCATGAGGTGGCAGGTGCAGGGTCGAGGGTTGGGAAACCCTGAACCCTAAACCCTAAACCCTAAACATATAGCCCCCCTTAAGCAGATAGAATATGGGGTGTATGGGGATCTTGTTATAACATACCCAAAGCCATATTCTATCTACTTAAGGGGGACTATAGGCTTTAAGCATCCAAGGGTTGAACTGTTTCAGGTTAGGGTTTTGCAGTCCAGGATGACAAGGCACTCAGGCTATGGGGCTACCCTCGGGGATTGTACGGCCGTGCCCCTAAGTTTAAAGATGCTCTCAACCCTGAAGCTTGAATCCTAAATCCTAAACTTTAAGCGCTTTCAAGGAACCCTAGGGGATTGCATCGGTTCATACATAGGGGCTAAGTTGACGCCATGTTGGGGCCACCTTTTAGCGGCAGAACCTTAGCCCTGAAACCTTTGAGTGGGGAGGAAGGTTGCATGAGCTACAGTCTAAACTCCTTGGAGGGTTTATGGTAGGGATTATATTGGGGAGTAGTAAAGGGTTTGCTAAGAGTTATAAAACACTCAAGTTATGACTTACACATCCTCGCCTATTGTTTTTTTTAATTGCGCGAATGTTTTTTGAATGTGCCTACAGGGTCACGCATTGGAGCATCTGATTTGTGATTTGGGGTTTTGAATGGCAGGTCGCACGGAGAGTAAGGATGATGTTGGTTCCTCATCATAGGGACCACCAAAAGAGAACCCCTAATTTTCGGAAGCCCCACCCACATAGGCCTCACACCCTAAACCCTATACAGTAAAGCCTAAACCCCAAACCCTAAACCCTAAGCCCTCAACCCTAAACCCTCAGGAGCCTGGAGCATTTCTGGCCTCTGGATCGAGAAGTGGTGCCGCACGTCTTGGCCAAGCTGTGGGCCAGTAGCATGACGAGGACGGATGATACCGTAGCACCTATATATAGGGTTTCCCAAACATTAGGGATCCCTTTAAAGGGGTTATCGAGATGTTCCATAGGGTTATATAGGGATATTCTGGGTCTAGGGATTAGGGTTTAGGATATCCCAGAATCAGGAGTTGTTTTTTAGGGGTCCCAAGAATAAGGCGTACATCATTTTTGGATCTACAGCGAGTCCCTTTTACGCAAAACTATCGTATAAGATACCAATATCTAATAGCATGACAATAATGACTTAACATGTCAGTATAAGTATATAGATGCATATGTTCATGAGTTTATGTATAGATATATAGATATACATACTCAGTTTTAAAAAAGCAACCAGAATGGTACGAATAATACGAAGAGCATGTTTTGTTTGTCTAAGGCTGGAGCTTTTCTTTCTTGCAGCCCCCAGTAAACAGCAACCAAAATTGGGAGGGTTCCATTGCAGATTTAGGCGCTCTTGCGATGGAGCCGATTTTAGAGTGTGTGTATTTGGATTGTGAGAGATGATGTGCATGCAACCCTGAACCCTAAACCCTAAACCCTAAACTGTGAGGTTGAGGATCTCAAGGGTTTCCTTGTAGGGCTGATCTGCAGACGTTTTAGGGTTATAGTCCACCTTAAGTAGATAGAATCTGGCTTTGGGTATATTTTAATAAGGTCCCATTTATACCCCATATTCTATCTACTTACGGGGGACTATATCACAACATATTCCTAAACCCTAAGCCTCTGTGTGTAGGATTTGCAGCCTCTGTGTGTAGGATTTGCAGCCTTTTTCGGCGGAGTTCGCAACCTGGACAAAGGAGAGCAGCCTGCAACGACAACGGACCCGAGATTGCTGCGCAAGTCTGCTCGAGGGTACAAGAAACTGTCAAAGGTTCATGGATCCTTGTACATTATATAGTCCGGCATTTAGTATTTTATACCGGGTTAGGCCCGCAGGAGTAGTGTCGTAACAGGCATGTATGGGGACCCTGGTACAATACGTTCTATTTTCTGGCTACTATTAGTGGATGCAGGCCCAACCTAAACCAGATGTAACCCTAAACTCTAAACCCTAAATCCTAAACCATAAACTTAAACCCTAAACCCTAAACCCTAAACCCTAAACTGTGGGGCAGGTCCCTCCATGTCAGGTGGCCTTACCCATACATGCCAGGAGCCTTCAATGATGGTTCCCTTAACATGCGTGGTTGTCAAAATTAGGGATTATAGTCCATAGGGATAATATTGGGATAATGGAAAATAGAATGGAAGCTACCATAGGGTTTAGGGTTTAGGGTCCTCATTATACCATCCCCCCCTAATGCTCAACTCCTTTGGGTTCTTCTCAGTGAAGCTGAATTCGGCAGGATTAAGGCACAGGGTTCAAAAAGGGGCGGGGGGGCAGTGCAGGGGGTAAGCATGGGGATCCATGATTTGAGCCGAGGAGTCGCATCGAATCTTCAGTGATCTGAGCACGCCACATGTGCGAGAACTGGCTGCAGGAGCCGGAGCACTCAGACCCATACAAAGATCTAGAAATTTTCATCCCCCAAAATGTTCTGAGGAAGTGGATGGGTAGTGTATACGGATTATTTTGGGTTTATAGTCCCCCTTAAGTAGATAGAATATGGCTTTGGGTAGATTGTAATAAGATCCCCATATATCCCATGTTCTATCTACTTAAGGGGGACTATAAACCCTAAACCCTAAACCCTAAACTTAAGGGGGATTATATACGGTGCATCTAGGTTTTTAGATCCTCCCGGCAGCCTGCACAGGGAATGCCTGCTGCACTATCGATTCGATTCGCAGCTGAAAAAAGCCCTGCAAAGGCCTGGGGTTTAGGGTTTAGGGTTTAGGGTTAGTCTTTACTTACCTTTGGTTACCCAGACCCCTGGGAGGATCTAAAAATTCGATCCCGTATATAGACCCATTATAACCCCTATATAATCCTTCTTTAATTTCCCATATGGTTCTAGGGGATCTAATTTTTAGATCCCTTTGGGGGTCTGGGTAGCTAGGAGGAAGGAGTGGCATGGAACATCGAAACGACTATAACGGGTTACATAGGTTCAGGGTGTAGGGTTTAGGGTTTAGGGTTCAGGGTTTAGGGTTTAGGGTTTAGGGAACATGGAGACTACTATAATGGGTCAATTAGGGACCACTAAAAGGATCCATTCCTTCATTCCTAGCTACCCGAAGGTAAGCTTAGGCTGGCTTGAGTAGCATAGCACGGCTCTACACAGGCCTTCGCTGATAAGTTCTCGTTTACCAACATTTTTTCAGCGATCCAGCTGCAAGCTTAACACATGTTCCAAGATCTGCATTGTTCTTGACTCCACCTGTCCAATGTACGTAGCCTGGTTGCGCCCAATTGTGATACGTGGTGGTGAGGGACATGAGGGATTTAGAATTGAAGCGTTATACGGTTTGTTGCTGATCCTTAAGCCCTATAGTCCTCCTTAAGTAGATAGAATATGGTACAATAATTGGCCAAAGCCATATTCTATCTACTTAAGGGGCACTGTAAACCCAAGAATGATGTTAAACCCTAAGCTCTAAACCCAAAACCTGCTCTAAACCCAAGAATCATGTTCTGGCATCGCCGCCTTTCGGGCCGCAGAGAGAATCTTGGCGAATCATGCCGCATCCAACAGCCAAGGCATTGATCCATAACGCAAAACTCGAAGGTAAGTTGGGCTACTCCTCATAACTGTCCTTAAATATAACCCCTATATACCTCCTAAAGATAATATAGTAGCTTCCATTTTCTTTTCCATTATCCCAAATAACTCCTATGTAGCAGGTTTTGCCGTTTAGCATTTGGTAGTTTCCCTAAACAGGGAGACCACAGTTTAGACTCCAAATACCACAATCCTTATTACGGGGACCCACCGAAAAGGTAGCGTTGTTTTTGGGAACCCCCCCCCAATTTTTTTCTATTGGACGATAATAATTGCAAGGGGGAAGGATCTTAGAGGTTGGCATCCTGCATTCGGCCCCCGAAATTGCAGCCCAAAAGGCAAGCAAAAACCTGAGATTTGAATAGAGTAGTTTTTGAAGTTTTTGAAATAGATCCTGGAAGCTAGTGGACAAGGATCAGTAGGGCCGTATAGATTTGGGGCGAGTTCCCAGAAGTCTGATAAATGAGTCACACACAAGATCTGTGATCCTCACGGGCCTTAAGTGCCTCTCGAGTCGCTTGATGTACCCCTACTCAGAGAAGCTCCCACCCAGACCCCCAAAGGGATCTAAAAATTAGATCCCCTAGAACCATACGGGAAATTATATAAGGAATATATAGGGGTCATAATATGTCTACATAGGGGATCTAATTTTTAGATCCTCCCAGGGGTCTGGGCATGCTTTGGTTTCCTACCCAGAAAATTCGCCCAGTTTTCCAGATTTTTCGGACCCTCGCAACCTTTATGCGAGTTGCTACCTTAGTGTGGAGCTTTGAAGACTGCATGACTGCTCCCTAAACCCTCCTGGCTGCATGCGCTGCTCCTGGGGTCATTTCCTGGCCTTCCGGCTGCTAAATGCGTGGCTGCTGCGAACATCCTTCACACCGGACTATCGGCTTTGCTTGGCATTGAACTGGGCCTTTGGGTTCCTTGAATATTTTCCCTTACTGGTTTTATAGAGACCCATCTATATTAATAGTTTTCAAAGGTTTCTAAAGGCCAACCAAGTGAAGGATGTTGTAAAGACACTTTCAGGTGGGGAGTGGCCAGGTGGGCTTACATAAGGCTTATATTGGGAGCCTATGAGTATATAAGAGCTGTGTAACTCATACATGAGGGAAACTACCCACCTGAAATTCTCTTAGAAGGTTTTGGGGCTTCAAGAGGGATACTGCGCCCTCACTAACACTTGCCTAACACTTGTATAACGGTTGTACTGTGAATATGTAATGTTTTTTGTTGACCCCATGGAAGACTGTTAATGGGTGCGAGCAGTACCCACCCTAAACCCTAAACCCTAAACCTTACGGCGGAGAGGAACTTCCTGAGGGTGTCTGGTGTTGGATCAGCTCAAGATTACCGTTTTGGGGTCTGAGTAATGACAGGGTCGTTGTTTAGGATCTAGGGTTTCGGGTGTCTTAAAGTACCCAAGTTTGTTTACACCTCCAAGAAAAGATTGATGCAGTCCTCTGGCGGTACGTTTGTTTTTACATAGTAGTTTGATTTTTTCTTTTGAAATTTTCAAATCAAATATGTCAGCTGGCGCTAAATCATGATACGCGTTGATTCTGTTTTCCACGCATTCAGCAGAACCCTCGTGACCTGATTTCAGAAGAAACAGGGTCTCAAGCAATAGGATCTTCTACGTAAGGACCCGAAAAGGCGGTTCCAACATCATTTTCAATCCCTTGAGTGCTGCAATTTGAGAAGCATTGAAGTTGGAATCGGACACATCTTTCTAGAAAGTTTATGTCAACCTCTTCAAGAGTATGGCCCTTGTAAGCAGCTACGGCACCCAAGTTTGGAAGCTATCCAAATTCCGCTGTAGCACAACATGCCACAGAATGCCATGATCCTCTCCCTTCGACAGCAACAGTTTTTGGTAACAATCCTTTTCCCTACCCAGACCCCTGGGAGAATCCAAAAATTAGATCCCCTATATAGACCCATTAAAACCCCTATATATTCCTTATATAATTTCCCGTATGGTTCTAGGGGATCTAATTTTTAGATCCCTTTGGGGGTCTGGGTAGTGTTAGCCGCCGCCCCCACACCCCAGGAATCTAACATGTGCCCCAGACATGTTTTTTCTCAGCGTTAACGGTTAAGAATTGGGTGGGAGGCTGTGGGCCCCAAAGGTACCTCCCCGCCTACAGATTAAGCAGCTAAGGGCCATACAGGGCCTAATCAGGTCATCTGGGGAGGGTATTTTTGGGGAGGATGGTATTGTAACCCCTAAGTACAGCTCGAAATGCCTAAGCATAGGCTTCTTTGAAAGCTTTGGAGCACCCGCCGGAAACCTTTAGCCGTAAGCCCTAGATCGTACACTCTGAACCCGCCCAGTCCCTCAACCGCTAAACCCTCCCCCTTAAGCTCCTCGCCTTAAATCCAAAACCTTAAATCTTATATCTCAAACCCGCTAAACGTTCTAACCTGAGGCCGTACATGTTTCCCCTGCTTCAAACACTGCTTCCGAGGACGAATACTGGCAGGGCCCCGAGGTCGCCCACGCCTGGGTCTATGGCTACGGCCGCTCGGGCCAAGTAGTAATTGGGTTAAGGGTTTACCGACTCGGGATTAGGGTTTAGGGTTCAGGGTCGAGGGATCAGGGCTTAGGGTTTCGGTACTAGGGTTTGTGATTAGGGTTTAGGATGAAGGTGCTGGGGCTTGGGGTTCACTTGAAGCTGGACTGTGGGCTGAATACTGGACCCAACAAAAAGTAAGAATAATTGCAGTGTTTGCGAGATTGTCATGACTGTTCGGATACAGCGGTGTAACGAGTCTGCGACCTGGCGGCGGCGGTGGCGGCCACGCCCTGATGGTCGTCGTCACCACCAATTCTGCATTCATCTTCGGTGTCGTCATCATCACCATCATCGTAGTAGGATCAGGAGTAGGGGCAGTAGCAGCAGCAGTTGTTGTTGCAGTACTCATAAACAAGACGCAAACCCAGACCCCTGGAGGATCTAAAAATTAGATCCCCTATATAGACCCATTAAAATCCCTATATATTCCTTATATAATTTCCCATATGGTTCTAGGGGATCTAATTTTTAGATCCCTTTGGGGGTCTGGGTTCTGGACACTGGGTGTGGGGCTCTGGGTCCTGGGTGTAGCTGTGCAGCGTAGAGTTGTGGTTTAGGGTTTAGGGTTCACGGATTCAGGTCTTAGCTTGGGGATCTGATCTTCGTGTCGTAGGGCCGGGGGTTTAGGGGCCTAGGTTGCTGGGTGTGGAGTTCCTACAACACGTGAGTAGTATTTTATTTGGGGATACTATGGTACCCCATATAGAGTAAGAATATATCTTCCTTTTGGGGTATAGTATTTTATATATGGAATCGAATCTTACTGGGTTTAGCCACAAAAAAACGCTACACATGTGGATACTTTGCTACGTGGCTTCGTGGCCAACGCTGGTTTGTAGTGACTTGGCTTCTGTAATCCCTTCCCTCTTATTCCTCATCTGTAGAATGGTGCTATAGGCTTTTACATTGTTAGTATCAGTAGTACTATTCTTTGGGACTTTTTATCTTCAATACTATTATTAGGCTTTTGGGGGGGCATAGAAAAAAGGGGGGGGACCAGCCGCGAATTTCGCTGCCAAGAATCCAAGCCTTGAAGCCCACCGGCTTGCAGGGACCCCAAGAATTTCTAGGAAGTATAAGAGAACTAGGGTTTAGGGTTTAGGGTTTAGGGTTTAGGGAGTATAAGATAACTATGGGAGTCCTAGCCTGTATTATAGGTCATATTATTTTTCAATTCGAAAATAAAAGAACTATGGGAGTTCTAGTCTGCATTATAGGTACGAATTATCGGGGATCCGTCTTGGAGGACTCATAGGTATTAGGGTTACAAGAGAATTATGGGGGTCCTTCTTGGAGACGATACGTGGTACTTTGAGTTTACGGGAGTCTATCCACCAGGGCCTTCACTCGTTCTCAAATAGCAGCAGCAACAAGGAGCAACAGAAGCATCGATGGCAGCAGAGGACGTTGCCACTCTGACGTGCCAAGCCTTCAATCGTGTTCCCAGAGCCGAATACGCCCGTCCTGTGACCTATTAAAACCTTGAAAGTCGCTTCCGAAACCCAAACCCTGAGGCCCTCTTGCTAGGCTTCCCCTGGAGAGGTAGCTCTAATAAGGGGTCTGTCAGGCAGGGATAGGAACAGAGCCCAAAAAACGCGAAACCCACTACCCACTACCCAGTGTCCTGACCCAAAAACAGCCCCGAAAGACCGGAGGAGAGGCCCCCCACCAGCGTTGAGACTCCGAAAGGCCCTTAAGAACACCTGAGGCCCCGAGAGGCCTGCGAGAGGTTGGATTCCACAATAAAAAGAGAAATGGAAATGTAGGGCGTCAGCCTAAAGATGGGTCGATGCTTGCGCAAGCGGGGAGTGGGAAAAACATAACCAACACACCAATTCTTGGTTTGTTGGGCATGAGAGGTACCGTCGCAAGAGATGCCGCCCCCCCCACACCCCTGGTTGTGAAGGGACGCCATTTCTACATGTAACCTCCAGCCGCCGCGCAGCAAGACGCCCTAAACCCAAAACCCTGAACCCTAAAGCCCTAAACCCCTCAACCCTAAACCCCTAAACCCTAAACCCCTCGACCCCTCAACCCCTCAACCCCTAAACCCCTACAGCCCATACCTTAAACCAGGTCACCTGACCTGGGAGTGGCAGCCCTGCGTAGCCTTGCGTGGCGTCCTGCATCCAGGACTGGCTCAAAGAGAGTGATCATGTTTTAGGGGTTTAGGGTTTAGGGTTTGGGGTTTAGGGTTTAGGGTTTCGGATTTAGGGTTTAGGGATCAGGGTTAACTCTTCGCGGCTATGGGTTTAGGGCTTGGGGTTTAGGGTTTAGGGTTTAGGGATTAGGGTCTAGGGTTTAGGGACTAGGGTGCAGGGTTTAGGGTCTAAACTCCATAAAATGTTGGTATATAGGGGATTATATGAGGTTGCATTATAGGGGTTATTAATGGGGATACCAGGAGTTTAGACTATGGCTCATATAATTTGAGATGTAGGGTTTGAAGTTTAGGCTTGAGGATGGTTTCCAAAAACTTGGGGGGTATCCTTTGGGTGTGCTCATAGTGCTAAGAGTCTTTGGTGGGTCAGCGTGACTTAGTAAGGGATGAAAAAGGACATGGAAGCTGCAAGATTCGTTAGGGTTTTCAATTCAGGCTTTAGGGTTCAGGGTGTAGTGTGTAGGGTTTAGGGTTCAGGGGATTTCGTAAGTAGGTTAATCTTTGGGACACCTGTCATGGCTATACAAGTATGGGCCCCCAATATCAGCCGAGAACCTGTGGCCCCTCATTGAAGTCTCCCCTGAGGTGTGGTTGGAGCTTGAGCAAATTACGGAACGATACGGAACGAAATACGTCAGAAGATAAAAATGAACCCTATAAGCCCTAAACTGTATGGCCTCTTAATATGGCCTTTGGCCCTTGAGAAGGAATTCTAGGGTCTATCAAAGCGATACAACGGGTTTATGGTCTAGGGTTGAGGCTTCAGATTTTGGAGCAGAAGAAGTTGCAGAAAAGACTTTTCATGACAAAGAAAGTATAAGGATGAGGCGGTTCAGCATGTAGGGTTTAGGTTCGCGAGGAACAAGAGAACCAACTCCCCCACCCCCTCTTGAGTGGTGATGGTGCGTTTTGGGGAAAGCTACCATACTCGGATGTCGGGCTCGCAAAATGCACAGCGCACAACCATAAAAGCTTCGATCGACCCTAAAAACGCTTACAAATGCCAAGGCCATATTAAGGGGCCGTGCTGTTTAGGGTCAAGCTACGGGCCCATACTGCTTAGGATTTAGGGTCATATTAAGCGCCCTAAGCCCTGAGCCCTATATCAAGGGCCCTACTTCCAACTTTCGAAGGACTGTTTGCCCTGCTGTTTCTCTTCCTCGATTCTCCTGCGCTGGTTGCATACGGGCCGCGCCTGCTGCAGGCATGCTTTTAGGGTTTGGGGTTTTTAGAGTTTAGGCTTCAGGGTTTAGGGGTCATGGTTGCATGAATCAAGATTCCATAGTGGATAGGGCTTCTGTCGGTCTACACAAGCATTTGCAGGTTTCTGAAAGTCAGGGGACACAAAACATCTAACCTCCAAAGAGAGAGGGATCCTTTACAAGGAGACCCAAGTACTAAACCCCAAGCTCTAAACTCTAAGTCCTAAAGCCCGAAAGCTCTAAACCACAAAAGGGGGACGATTCTCCTCACGTGATAGGCTATCGCGCTTTAGGCTCTCCAGGGCGTGCTTCATGCTGTTTTCGAGTGTATTGTGGAAATTCGTGTGAGAAAGTACATTCTAGTTCGCCAGGATTTGTTCGCACATGCTGTAGTATGTGATGGCATGTTTTGGTAATCTACACTACGGTCTAGTATATTCCAGAATGTCATATTTTTTCTCAAAGCATATTGGTGTATAGTGTTCTAAACACTAAACCCTAAACCCTTTGCCCTTGGATTTTGCAAGCTTCTCTGATGTCCCTTGCCTGACCAGCGGGGCTCTTAACTATGACGGGGAGCCTGTGTTTATGGTTTAGGGGTTTAGGGTTTAAACCTCATTCAGTTTTGCCGTATTCGCGCCGTGGTTCCTGGCGAGATCCTTCACCTTTTCTGGGCTGCATTCTGCCCATGCCAGCTGCATGGAACCCTCATTTCTCATATCATCGTTTGTTTGAAGCTGCTGTATCTGTATCTAGGTCTGACACTCTGGAAGGCTGAAAAGAATCGCTTTGTTCAGACCTGTTGCAGGGGGTGATCGCTTCTTTGGGTGATGCGGCCGCGTTGTTGCAGATGGCAGGACTTCAGGACTTGCCAGCTATGCTCCAACAGTAGGACCTGGTATAGTAACAGCTTTCTAGTTCCTAGCTCTAATGAAGCGGCCTTCTAACCATAGTGCTGCAAGCCTCGGCAACTGATGGCTGCACATGCAGGCCTTGGGATTGCCAGGGATGTAGCATGCAACAGCTATTGGTTTTCTCAATGTAGCGAGCTACCGGCACTGTGGACAGTACACTGTATTGCACAGCTCAGACACACTGCAGGCCTCCAGATTTTGAGAAAATTTCAGGTCGTGCGCACTACTCCCATGCATCTGCGTATGCAAAAGGCTTAGACATCCAACATTCACTGCACTGAAGCATGGTGCTAGACTGGGTTGGCCTTTGGGATACTTAGATATTTTCCCTAATTGGTTTCATAAGGGCCCTACATGGTCCTTTCCCAAAATAGAGGAACCCCAATATGGACCCCAATATACTATAGTCCTTAATATAAGGATCCCCAAAAAGGTACCCCTAATTTTGGGAAACCCCTATATACTCATATCTTTCAAAAGGGTTCCAAAGGCCAGGCGCTGCAAGCCTCCTTCTTACTTGAGCTATAGTCTAAACTCCCTAAAAAGGTTTAGGATCTAAACTCCTTAAAGGGGGTTATATAGGGGATTCTATGGGGTTAGGGTTTAGGGTCTAAACTCCTTAAAGTGGGGTTATATAGGGGATTATATAGGGGACTACTATAGGGGTAATTAAGGGGGATACTAGGAGTTTAGAATGTAGCTTATTAGAAGTCTCAAAGCTCACAGTCAGAGCTTATCAACGCAGAATTCCGTAGCAATCCAATGCTTTATAGTGGTAGGTCCCATAAATAGGGGAAGCCCGTGCAGACACCACAACGCATGATCCTTTATTACTATGAAAATGAATCTCCCTACTTGGAGGGTTAGGGGCACATAGCCCAATTATTAACCTGCTTACCAAGTCCCACTGACCCTCCAAGTAGTTTGCGGAAACCCCTAAACCCTAAACCCGAAGACAATTTTAAGCATGGCCAAGGCTGTGTACAGGTCGGCGGAGAGGACCGCTCATGGGAGAGATCTGTATAGTCCCACTTCAGCAAATAGAATGTGGGGTATATGGGAATCTTATTATAATATACCGCAAGGCCTGTTCTATCTACTTAAGGGGGACTATAGACTGATCGGTGTACAAGTCGTTCGGAGAACTGTAGTTCTAACCTGGCATCTTGGGGTTGTAACTCCACCTGTAGCTTATTTGTTAACCCTAGATAAGCCCAGTTTCCATTTCATCTTTCTCTTCCATTTGTTTTCCATTTGTGGTCATTACACGCCCTGTGTACCTCCAGGCAGTGTTGAAAGGGCAAGCTGCCTGTAGGAACCATGTGAGCCATAGTCTAAACTCCTTAAAGAGGGTGTTATAGGGGATTAGATACGGGAGTATTATGGGGGTTATTAAGGGGGATACTAGGAGTTTAGACTATAGCTCATGTGCTTCAACAGTTCTTGAGCAGGCTGGCAGCATATGTTTGAGGTCGACGACACGTCCAAAGGCTTCAGGTTTGGGATTTAGAGGGTAGGGTTTAGGGTGGTACAGCATCATACTGAGCCTGAGGTCAGTGAGAGCCTCTGTTCATCAAAGTTGCTGTCAGAACAATACGTTTCCTGGTGGATGCCAGCTGTACTCGATCAGAAACCCTAGACTCTCAACCCTAGGGTTTAGGTAGAATATAATAAACCCTAAACCCGAAATCCTAAACCCCAGTCATCCCGTACAATCCCTATATTCTCAGAGTGCGTCTGGGCCTCCTCCACCCGGAGCCCTCCGGGTTGAGGGTTTATGGATTTAGGGTTTAGGGTTTATGGATTTAGGGTTCATGGATAAGGAATTAGGTTTTAGGATTTAGGGTTTAGGGTTTAGGATTGAGGGTTTAGGATTTAGGGTTTAGGATTTATTGTTTAGGGTGGGTTTGGGGTACAGAGCAGCAGCTGCTAAGCAGCAGGGGGAGCCTGGAAAGTGAGACTATCCTGACACCTGTGCCGTATCCAATCTCAGAACAAGAAGGGTTTAGGGTTCAGGGTTCAGGGTTTAGGGTTCAGGGTTTAGGGTTCAAGGTTTAGGGTCTAGGATTTAGGGTTCAGGGTTAAGGGTCTAGGGGTGATTCACGGACGGTGCAGTGTTTGGAGCTTATTTAGGGCGATCTTAAAGCAAGAGACCAACATGCAGACACTGTTACCCCTGTCTTTCTTTCAACGGGTCTTAACTTACTGGTTCTTTGTAGGGAAGAGGGGAATATAATCCCTATATTCACTACTAACCTTAATCCCAAAACCCTAAACCCTAAGAAGGGAGCATAATCCCCTGTATTCTTCCTTCTAAGAACCCGTAAGCTTACGGAAGGCTTAAGAAACCCTGCATCCTGACGTTTGCTGCAGGACACGTCCCTAGACCTGAAACTTGCAATTGTTGAGCCTACCCTAAACCCTAAACCACCCAGGCAACCCCAAATCCTCAGAGCCTTGAGCCCTTCAGCTTCCGCTAGGCCCGTACTTAGAAATTGTTAGTAGGGAATGAAGGATTAGAAAGATCGGGATGGCGACAAAAGAGAGTATCCGTTCCTCCACCCCTATCCCCAAAGTTCTATGCAGCCTTGGAAAGGCTTGGCGGTTCTTCTGCTGCTGCCTGGACACTTATCGTGCAGCTAGGCCCCTTTGGGTCCTTTAAGGTCTGTGTAGAGACGCCCACTCCTTAAGAGTTTAGGGTTTAGGTAAGTTTCAGGGTGTAGCCCGTTTCCTTTCCCGCACGGTGCGTGCAGTGAGGACGCCATTTTTTGTCTCAACCTCAATGGCTATGATTATTCGTTAGTGTGCTATGTCTGCAGGTCTATCATTCGAGTTGGAGCTTCGGGCCTGAGAGTTTGTGGTAGGTTCCTTAAATAGGATGCCCATCATAGACCCAAAACATGCTAGAACCCTTGTTATAGGGACCTCTAAAAGTATCCCAAATTTTGGGAACCCTTTTGTAGAGGGCCCAAGGCGAGACACGGCTGTGATTGGGCAAAGACAACCAGGAAGCATGGACCGCAAGATCTGCGCTTTGGAATGATGCACGAAATCTTTCCTAAGCCTCAACCCTATATCCGAAACCCTGCACCCTACACCCTAACCAGAAAAAACCTAAACCCTTGACTTGCCGCATTGTGTATGAAGTTTGATGACTATCAGCAGCCTCTTGGGCACTCAGCTCTAGAGTACCCAGGGTGAATTGGAGGTTTGTGGGTACGTGTAAGTAGCGTTACCAGGAGTCTGAAGGGGGATATAGGGGTATCTGCAGACTGTTCGTCGTGGGAGTATGAGTATCTGCGCGCTATGAGCTTTAAGCTGTAGGTCGTACGTTTCTTTCAGTGGCATGAGCCTCCAAACTGGATTATCTAGTATCGTTTTCGTATCGTAAGTATAAGCCCCAGCAGTAACCAACGCATGCACCTCCAAGCAGGTCCTTTCCAGAAATAAGGAAACGGAGGTAGCTCTTTCAGCGATGATGCAGGAGTTGATGCGCGAGGTCTGCGTACTCATGAGCTATAGTCCAAACTCCTTGAAGGGGTTATTCAGGGGATTATATAGGGGAGTATTATATGGATTACTAAGGGGGATACTAGGAGTTTAGGCTATGGCTCACATGGGCTTTAAGTAACAGGTCAACTGGTAGACCAGACTGCTCAAACGTTTATGGCGCTCATGTGAGCCATAGTCTAAACTCCTAAAAGGGGGGGTAAATAGGGGATAATGTAGCGGAGTATTTTAGGGGTTATTAAGGCTTATTAAGGCAGATATTGGGAGTTTAGACTACAGCTCATGTCTGTATTTTTGATTTGCAGACAGCCGGCCGACATGTCCTCAAGCACAGAACGCGCGGCATGATTTGCTGGTGCTTAGGGAGCGGGTGTGCGTGGATCCCAATGATGACCCCAGTCGCATCCAAGATTATGTTACTTTTATTTCTTGTCAATCCCCCTTATCGTTCTTAAGCACAAGCTTGCTACGTGATGCCGGAGATCTGTTTGGGTAATCTCTTGGTGGCCTCGACCCTGAGCACTGCAATCCCTTACCCCTAGGACGATCTAGAGTGTAGGTTTAGGGTTTCCAGCCCTAAGACCGTAAACCTCAAGCCCTGAGGCTCGAATCTCAAGTCCGTCAACCGGAATGAGGGACCCTAAGCCCTAAACCCGAAGGCCGTAGGCCAACATCCCCAAAGCCCTGGGCAGGCAGCTGGTTCCAGCTTTATTGTCTCCCCAGGACTGGCATCATTGCGAGCACGGTTTCGGGCTTAGGGTTTAGGGTTTCGAGTTTTGGCTTTAGGGCTTATCTAGGGACTTCCATTATAGAACCCCTATATCCCTAG
>CAJNIZ010006229.1:4414-18016 GCA_905231905.1 Symbiodinium pilosum
CCCGGGATTTTATAAATGTAGGGGTAGTTCTTAATATGAAGAGAATATTAAGGGTTTTGGAGCTTGGGGCTTAGGACTTGAGACTGGCTACTGCATCGAGCCTGTGACATGTTGTCTTGAAATATTTATTGTCCATTGGGTGTTGCATGTCGCGGCATTTGAAGTTTTGCAGTGTCTCGCGTGACGAGCGGAACATGCTTTCTTGTCGCTGCAGTGGGGTGTGGAAGCGACACTTATGGAGGCGCTCCAAGTCCTTAATCCTCAGCCGGAAACCCTAAACCCCTAGACTGTGTGGCACCACCACAGACCAGAAGATGCTTCTTTGAGAGGGCATTTGGGAGGGATCCTCATTTCGTTTGGGCTTTATTGGGGTTATGTTAGGATAATGGAAAATAACATGGAAACTACTACTTAGGGCTTTATAGGTTTAGGGTTATCTTGGGGTTTTATATATATATATATATGTATATGTAGGCTGTCAGCAAACAAAGGAGCTTTTCCTTGAAGCAATGGACAGCGCTTGTACGTCTCCGACAAGATGTAATTGGGACTCTGAGCTACATGACTTATGTGTTCAGCTACGCTGGAGGGATGTTAAGAGAGTTGCAAAGACGCTGCACCGCGAAGAAGATGTTGATGTTTGCGTAGTGAGCACAGGCAGGTTTGGTGATGTCGTCAGGAAAACTTACCTGAAGCAGACCATGCGAAGCGCATCTCGACCGCGTTCGTGTCTTCAAGAGCAGGTCGCATATGAGGCGACCATCATGAAGTCTTTGTCAGGGGTGGATGGTGTTCTTGCGCATTTGGCATGGTCGATGTGCTCAAAGGATTGGTTCCCTGGCTGTGGCCGTGAGCTACGCAGTTTCTACTTTCCCTACATTCAGGGCGACTACTTTCCCACAGAGCCATGGGACATTCAGCGCTACATCCAGCAATTGCTTCAAGTGCTTGATGCCCTACACCGTCGCGAAATCGTCCATTGCAACATCAAACGCGCCAACGTGCTCTATTCTCATGGCAAGGTGACCTTGATTGATTCTGGGTTGCCGAGAAAGAATTTAAAGGGCGTTTTTCGATTTTGAATACACTGCATGTCTTTAGTATGCGCCCATACCTGGGTACCCCTTTGAGTTCCTCGACAGCAAGCCAGGATTTTGAGTCAGCAGTGTATGAGCGTGAGCTGGTAAACATGGATGGTGTAAAGTACAAAGGAAATGACAGATACTATGCTCCAGAAGTGTTCGAGCGTCAGATGGGACACAACAAACATGGCCGACGGGTTTTCTATGGGCACAGGCGAGATGTGTATGGTGCAGGCATCATCCTGGCCGAGTTTTTGCTGGGATATGGTCCTAGTGAATACATCCTAACGCATGATTTGTCACGGAGGAGGTTCCGTCGGGCGTTGGGAGGTAGCCAAGGGACTATGCCAGACGCTCTGAATGGTTTGCGGCTCTACGGAAGTCTCGAAGACTCCACATTCAATTTGCACCTGAGGCGTCATAGTGAATTGTCTCTTTTGTTCCTGGACTGTTGGTAAGCTCATTCTGGATTGCTGCTAAGGAGCTTAAACTTGAATGATTCAAAAGGGTAAGGACAAGCAATGAAAAGGAAACTGGCAAACTGGAACCAAGAAAAGCCCCCATGCCCTCAACCTTAAATGAGAATAGCTTGGGTCCCCAAGGGTCCAAGGACCCAAATAATAGGGTTTCAGGGCCCAAAGACCATTAATACTATAGTATTTGGGCCCTAAAACCCTATTATTTGGGTCCTTGGACTCTTAGGGGGTGGGACGACTAAGCTGCGCAGCGCGACAGGGTGTGCCCCGACATATGAGCTATAGTCTAAACTCTTTAAGGGGGGTTATATGTGGGATTATATAGGGGAGTTTTATAGGCGCTATTTGGGGGGATCTAGGGGTTTAGACTATAGCTCATATCTAAGAGAAAAGGCTCACACCCGCGCTCGTCCATTGACGCACACCTTAGACCCTAAACCCTAAACCTTAATAGAACCGTACCCTAAACCCTGAACTGTAAAACCCTAAAACCCTAAAACCCTACGTAAACCCTAAACCCTGAACCCTACCCCACCAAGGTTCTCCCTGAATTCGCGTCTAGGGGTGTAGGGCTTATGGTGGTGGTGATCGAGTCCTGAACCGCAGACTTTCCCTAGAAGCCCAGTTACCTATATATTGGGTTCCTGTCCTTAAGTCCCTATATAATTTCATACTATCTGTAACCCAAGGACCTACTGTATGGGTACCTGGGCTTCTAGGGTTTATCATAGAATTCACCCTTCCCCAAACGAACACGGAACCTGAAATAGTCACCTTAATTTTGTTGTAAAGGATAGAAGTCTACAGCAAGCCCTTTTCAGGTTCCGTTTTAGTTTGGGGGAAGATAGTTGTTCTGGGCACCCTGAAACCCTAAAAATTAGCCATCCTTAACCGCAAACTCAGATGAGCTCAGCTTACATTGCAGTTGGGTTTGGGAATATGCCCCAACGGGCCTTTATTTACTGGTTCTTAGTAGGGAACAAGGGATTACATATATATATATATATATATTTATTTATTTATACATATATACATATATACATATATATAGGTAGTATGAATATTACACGTAGCAGGATTATAAGTCACTGCAATTTGCCGTGGTTGTCGTAGCATACCTAGACTCGCCAACAAGCCTCACCTAAACCTTCAGCCCTACGCTCGCAAATCCTAAGAGCCCTGAGCCGTAATTCTTGTATCCTAAGCCTGAAGCCCCCAACCCTGAAACCTCAAACCCATAAACCCCCATCATCCCTCTATGACCCTAAATCCCAATATAACCCCAATATAACCCTAATATACCCCTAATATAATGTCCTAAACCCCTATTAAATCATAAGCTCTAAAGCCGGAATCCTAAACCCTGCATCCCAAGCGCCTGCTTCGCTGTCTCGGCTGCCACAAAGGCAGGGGCCCAAGGAGCCACAAGTAGCATGGGCGTGGCACGGCGTAAAGTCTAATTTGGGTTCAGGGTCTAGGGTTTAGGGTTTGGGCTTTGCCCCAACCTTAAACCTTAGCCTCAACCCTAAACTCCAAACCCTAAATTTACACTTAACCCAGAACCCTAGATCCTAAACCCTCAACCCTGAAAACCCTAAACCCCAAATGCCAAACAAACCCGAAATCCTTAATCCTAAAGCCCTATACCCCACATATTGTAGTGTCCATTTTCCTTTCCATTATCCCTATGTAACCCCCAATACACAAACATCCTACACTCCAAAATCCTATGGGATTCGAAGCTGCTAAACCTAAACCCTAAACCCAAAACCCTAAACCCTTAACTCGAAACCCTAAACCCGAAACCCTAAACCCTAAACCCTAAGCCCTACACCCAAAGCCCTAAACCCAAAGCCCTAAACCCTATATTCTACACACAACACCAAAGTGAAAGTACAAAGCTGGAGCCATGGATCTGGCACCGATAGTCACACTGCCCCCGAGCTTCCGGATGGCTGCGGGAAAGGCCTTGATCTTTGGGTTTGGGGTTTGGGGTTTGAGGTTTAGGGCTTAGGGTTTAGGGTTTATAGGGTTTAGGGTTTAAGGCTTAGGGGTTTAGGGTTTAGGGCTTAGGGTTTGATTTAGGTATACTACGAACTTCACACATCCTAATCCTCAACAAAGCCATCGCTGGATGCTAGCAATCCTGCATGATCCTCAGTTACGAGTTAGACATGTACCCTCCCACCCGCCCCAAACAAAAATAGAACCATATTAGGCCTTATTAAGCTCCGTATAGTCCTTATTAGCTCCTTAAACCCATGGGGGGGGGGTGGTATTGTAATTCCTTACTAAATGTCCTATACCTGTGTAATCACGGTATCTTGTTATGCTGGTTTCATGGAGGATTTTGTGTATCAACCATACCCTTACACTAGCCCGAACCAACATGAAGCGGAAGCCCCAAAAAGGCCCCACAGGGCTTTTGGCCTTGTTAAAGAGGCCCTTTTAGGCTTCCATGTTTGTTTGGGGGAGGGTCCTTCTGTTGATATTAAAATTCTTGCATGACCTTAGCACACTATACTACCATAATCCCCAAGGCTCGAGGTGTTTAGGGTTCATGAGTTGGCTACACAAGGCTATCGATCCTGCATCGAAGATGTTGGTCGAAGAAGAGGAATTCAGAGAAGCTCCGATGCAACTTTACACTGAGTCTTTGCAAGAGCTCCACATCCAACTTCTCGAATATTGCATCCTGACGCGTTCGATCGTCATTCTGGACGGGTCTCTGGTTGGACTCTCCGCAATCAGCTTGACTCAGTCCTTTGTGGTGTTGCAAACGGAAGACAAAAGGGCGTACTAAGGGTAAGACTTGATGGCCTTGGAGCAGCTAGCTAACCCTGACCATCGCCGGTCATTGCTTGCTGAAGAAAGTGCCAGACCGCATCTGTTTCAACTTGTGCATGGCCTGCGACTCCAATTCAGGAGAAGTCGCTCGGAGGCCGAGGTTAGAGAGCCTAGAACTGGTGATCAGCGCGGGCACGATCTCTGTCCGGGGTACTTTCTTTGAAAGGATTACTGCGAATTGATTGAGAAAGTAGTGCAGATAGAGATCGACGCGGACAAGTCGTACGAGCACCTGTCTGGGACGGCGGAGGTCGAATTTTAGTGTCCCCCATACACCTTAAGCCCTACTTGAAGGTTCATAGGACTCGGTTACTACTTATAATTGCGGTTATAACCTACCTTGCAATTGGGCTAACCCCCAGAAGGCCATTAGGGTATCATAAGTAGGGTGATAAGTATCCCAGTTATACGTAGTAGTCCCATGAAGCTTCAAGTAGGACATAAACCCTAAACCTCGAGTACTGCCCACACGCATCGACAGTTGGGTAATATTGATAATATAGTTCTATATAGCCCCTAGTAGGGCCCCTATCGTAGACTGTTAATGGGTGGGGGCAGAACCCAACCTAAACTCCAAACCGCGTCAAAGCTCAAAGCCTGCATTCTCCAGTCGGAAGTTCCTTATGATTCTGATCTTTGGGGATCCAATGCCTCTCCATCCAAAGCCTCAACCCTCAACCCTGAGTTAGGGTTTAGGGGTTCAGGATTTAGGGTGTAGTAGGGGTTTAGGGTTTAGGGGTTAGGGGTTAGGGGTCCCTGAACCCCCAACCCTGAATTCGGGTTATATAAGGGTTAGTAGGGAACATGGGAATATAGGGGTATGATATAGGGTTATCAAGGGATAATGGAGAAGAACATGGAAACTACTTTTCAGCCCCTAAACTCGCAAAAAAACACCTAGAGCTTCAACCGATAAACACTAAAACTCTCAACCTTCAACCCCACATATCTCCCTATAACCCTCATATATCGTATGTATATATATATATGTACATATTTATTTTTTCCCACATAGATACAGCCCCAAACCCGAAGTCCGAAGGCCCCAAACCCTAAACCCCAAAACCCTTCGTCCCATATGTCCACCTCACCCTTATATAACCTTTATATTATCCGCATATAGCCCTTATATGAGCATCCATGTTGCAGGCTGCTTTGCGCGGTCCGAGGCTGCGACAACCAACCGCCGGGCAAGGGCTGGCGATGGGGACACCAGCGCTTGAGAGTTTGGGGTTCAGGGTTTGCGCTGATTTGTTGCGAGAAACAGCTTTTAAATTTGCATCCATGAGTCTAATTTCGGTCTAGGGTTTGGGGTTTAGGAATTGGGAATTGGGGTTTGGGGTTCAGGGTTTGGGGTTGGAGGTCGGGTTTTACTCCTACATCCTAATTCCTAAATCCTAAACCCATATTAGCTCCCTTCAAAGTTGCCCCTAAGGTTTCGGAAAGAAGGCTTCTGAGGGCGTAGGGGATATGCCATCGCGGCCACAGGGTGTCATATTCAGGGTTCAGGGGCTATAACCCTAAATCCTAGACCCTAATCCCTAAACCCTAAACCCTAAATCCTAAACCCTAAACCTAGGTGCCGTAGGCGCTGCGGGGTTTCGGGTTGGTGTGGATTTATAGTTGCTAGGGGAGCTTGGGGTAGTCATCTACGCAAGCTTTGTAGGGTCATAGAAGCCTAGACCCTACTGTAAATCCTAAATCCTCAGGGGTATATGCACATATATCATTTGTAAGTATATATATATATACATCTATGGAGACAGAGGATAGAGAGAGAGAGGGGGAGAGAGAGAGAGAGAGAGAGATGTTTGTGATGGTTGCGGCTTTTGGGTTGTGTTGCCTAACAGCTTAAATTCAATTTCCAGGGTTTGTGGAGCAGGGGTCAGGGGCTATAGCGATGAGGGTTTAGGGTTAAGTAAGGTTGCCACACTGGATAATCAAGCGGAAGATCAACTGGGAAACCAGTATAAGAGCATCGCAGAGTTTACTATATACCTTTCTTAGTACAGTAATTTACCCTAGAAGCCCAGTTATCTATGTGTTTGGTTCCTGTCCTTAAGTCCCTATATGATTTTATACTATCTGAACCCAAGGACCTACTATCTGGAGCTTCTAGGGTTACTTGAAGTTCCTTATCAACAAACCCGAAGAGAGAGGTGCTGTGTGGGCTTTGGGGGCTTGTTGCGGCTGTGATTTTCCATGGCTTCGTCCTTTGGCTTAAGCTCTATGAAAGGTTTGCGATTTGTAGGTTTGACGGGTTTAAGGCTTTCAGATGTTGGTGTAGGGCTGCACCCCGCCCAATGGTTTCTTCTGATTTGAGGTTCCGTACGGAATGCACTCTAAACCCTGAGGATTTATTTGTTGAAGTCATAGGAAGTCCGGCACGAGACAAGACTTTCTTTGAGGTTCTGAGTACCCGAGTAATGGGGTGTCAGGCCAGCTTCGGTCTTAGGGCTTACGGGCTGCTTCTGACTTTTTTGTTTGGTTGCTGGGAACTAAGAGGCCGCGGCTGAGTTTGTCCTGATCTGGCTCTGTCAGTTTTTTTTTTGCCGAGGTTGCAACAGTTTGTGGTAGCCTTCATTCTGCACGTATTTGTCAGGCATTATGAAGCCCAAATTTCAGCACGGGCCTCGGTGAAACTTACAAATCATGGAAGGAAACTGCGACGATCAGGTTTCCTGACAAGTAGACCTACGCCCATGCGTTGGAGGCCAAATTTGTGGGATGCAGTAGCTGGGCGCACCACTACCTTGGTTTCAGGCCAGACGCAAAGAAGAAGAGCTCTGCGATCAATACGTAGGAGGCGGGAAGCGTTTTTGTGCATTTCTGATCTCAGCAAAAGTCGTGTGTACACAAGGTGCATCCATCTACGCTCACTTCGAAGAGGCGCCTCCTCAGTCAAAAGTACGGTTGCATAACTTGCTACCTGCTACCTGATAGGCAATGGAACTGCCGACATCATCCAGTAACCCCGTGTTGCCTGTACTGGCGCATCAATTGAGGTGTGCATAACAAACAAGGTGCAGTGGCTTGTATCCCGCGTTTCATCAGGCAGATGGAACACCTGGCCTTGGAACTCGCAAAATCGCCCTGGCACATGCAGGTACCTACTCATCGGCGAGGACTGCGATCACATCCTGTATCAGACTCAAACATCCAGTGCCCAAGATCTATAGTCGTGGCTCATGGCCTTTTAGCTGCCAGCTGCATCGTCCTTCCGCGCTAAAACGTGAACGTCTCAGCTACAGCTACCAACAGAAATATCCTGCATTGACACGCCAGCTCCCCAGGTCGCCGTACGGGATGAGTTTCAAGGCCCGATATGAGGCGCAACACCTTTTGATAAGGAGCGTGCTGCCTTTCAGGTCTGGTTGCTCTGTTCGATCATCGAACAGCTTTTTTTGAATACATGCACAATGTTATGATCTAGGCTTGTTCTCTCCAGCGCGCACGCGAGGCGTCGGGTGTTGCAGTTGGAGGCGCTCGTCACTTTACAATGCCTTTCTGACAAATCGAGCCAGATCCGCGCACCACCTACATTTGGTGGAGGGGGGCATGGTGGATGGAGTCGCAGGGACAATGGTGGACGAGTGCCGAGGTGCCATCGATAAGATGGTATGGTCGACTATGCAACAACCCGTGACAGGTCTGGCATCCGCGAGCAGGCGGTGCAGTGGAAGGGTGGTACCTATGGCACAGCGGCCGTCTCCACCTGGAGACGGACCTGGATGCGGTACCACCCTTCACGGACGAAGAGTGGCACACCATTCGCGACAACCTCGGAGAACCACATGGGCAACATGCAAAGATTAGGATCCGCATGAGGTCAAGAGGAACTGCAAGCCTGGCAACGACTATAGTCTCCCTTAAGTAGATAGAATATGGCTGTTGGGAATATTATAATAACATCCCCATATACCGGACTACAGGTGCTCAATGTCCTTCCTGGTGTTCAGATCATATGGGCTTGCGTAGTAAGCCCGCTGTAAGAATTTATACAAGAGCGGTCCTATTTGCTGCTTGCCCTGCAAAACGATAACTAATACACAAAAAGCGATACGGTTAATAATTCCAGGAGCATTTGGCAGTTCTGGTAGGCCAGCCCTCTAAAACGATAGCATAGATTTTTTAGAATCTAACAGCCCCACAACGAGGGTGGGGAATAAGACTTAGACCAGGATAGGAAAAGTGGCCATAAGGGTTTCGCACGAGCCCATATGTTAGCCCTTTAAATAGAGGTATGCCAGTATGGACCACCCAAATACTGTAATCCCTATTATAAGGAGCCCCGAAAAGGACCCATGATTTTTGGACACTGGAAATACCCAACGCAGGCTTGCTCATTCCAGGGCTGCTGAGATCCTAGTTGCGTGATGTCTGTGTGTAACGGACTCATAGCTATATACTTGGTATGGGTAAGCAGAGAATGAAGGAAAGCACTAAATAGGCTTTGTGTGGGGATTGCTCTCCCTGACCAATAAGAAAAGCCATGTTTATCCAGCCCACACAATCTCCATTTATCCCAAGCCCGCTCACCTACTCCTGCTCAGAAGCAATTTTCAATACCCTAAACAACCAAGCGTAAACCCTAGACCCTAAATCCTAAACCCTATAAATCCTAGTTCCCTAAGCCCCCAGAATGAGTTACGAGGCTTGGGAACAGGTCCGGAACATGACAGCCTCTCAAAAAATTCAAGGGTCCTTATCTGAACCCTCTTAACAGGCTCCTTTGTTAGTTGGCGGATGGTAAGCCTTCATTAGTAAGAGGAGTTTGGTAATCCCATCCGAACCCCCAAAAAATAGAACCCTTTGACTATCATAGGATGGTTATAGGATCTTTGTTTTTGGGGTTGGAGTTGCCAAATTCCTGAAACCTAAACCCCTAAACTTTAAACCCTAAACCTTAAACCCTAAACCCTAAACCCTTCAGTCAACTTTAAACCCTAAACCTTAAACCCTAAACCCTTGTTGTTACTGCCAAGGAGTCTCGGATTGGCGCTGGCAAGAGCGGCGGCGCTCCGAGGATGGGTTTCCGCAAGACAGCGGGGAATTCGAGTTTTGGGTCGGTTAGGGCTAGGGCTATTTGGATTTGGGGATTTAGGGTTTAGGCCTTAGGGTTTAGGGTCTATAGGGCTATTAGGATTCGTGGATTTAGGGTTTAGGGTTTCAGCGTTGCGCGGGGTGGGGTTCGGGTCATCACAGTTCTATTCGAATCTTGAGCAGATTTTAGAAATACCATCCTCAATCACAATCCATGCTACAGCTGTTAATGCGTACCAGCTGTAGCAGAGCATGCCGTCTGCTTGAGTCTCAAGGATTTAGATTGCCACGGCGGAGTGCCTTCCGATTTTTTGTGCAAGTGTAGAAGCCGCACTTACATCCCCTAAGGATCCAAGGACCCAAATAATAGGGTTTTAGGGCCCAAATACTAGAACATTAATGGTATTTGGGCCCTAAAGCTATTTGGGTCCTTGGACCCTTAGGGCAATGTTTATCCGTGAGTCGTTGATTAGCTTTTTGAGTGAAACCCTAACCTAACGTGAACCCCCATAAGTCCTGAATTCACGAGCCTCCCGCACAGGCTTGACAGTAAGGTAATGTAAGGTATAGTACAAGACGATCCCCAGGTTCAAGGGCCAGTGGGGGCCTGTTTTTGGAATGTTGGAGAAACGAACGGAGAACGAGATGGTGCAATGGATCTCTGCAAGTGCAGACCCATTGTGGCAGCTCTTGGACACTTCCGCATATCTTGGGTTTCTGTAAATCAATATATATATATATACATACATGTACACATCCATAGTATATATATATATAGATACTCGCATATACATATATATGTGTGTGTGTGCATCGTCCCTACGGACACTGCCTGTAGCCCTGCTGGAAAACTGAAGCCGCCAGAGCTCTGGATCCATTTTTGATCCTGAAAGCACTCCCTCCCATGGTTTGCATGCTTCACTTTAAAGAGTCCCACATGAGCTACAGTCTAAACTCCTAGTATCCCCCTTAATAACCCCGGTAGTAGTCCCCTATATAATTCCCTATATAACCCCCTTTAAGGAGTTTAGACTATGGCTCACATGGCAAGCTTCAGCCCGTGTGACCGCAAAACGCTGGCGCCCTCTATCCTCTATGTACCCCTCATGACAAGACCCAACCGCAGTCCCACCTTCAGGGGCACGCCTCAGACGGCCCGCAGCACCACCGTCGCCGCCGGGAGCCATACCGGGCTTTGGGCACTTGCCGCTGACGCTTGGTGCTTTCAATTAATTGCTGGTTTCCAAGAAAACTGTTGTGCTGTTGGTTTTCGTTATGGGTGTCAGGTTTTTGGGAGTTTATATTTTCTGGTTTTAAGGGGGGGTAGATCTTTTTTGCTCCGGGGTCTTATGGTTCATCAAGGTTTGCGCTTTAAGGGCGCAGTTGCCAATGGGCGAGCATGCACGGGAATTCCAGTGATGCTGTGAACCCCCCAATAAAGGGATTAGGTTTTAGGGTTTAGGGCTTATGCAAGATCACAATTCCCGAATAGTGAGGTTACCATAGGATTTATCTGGTGTCTTACCTGGATATGTGATTCGTGCAAACCTCTTCACCTAAAAAAACCTTGTTCCATCTTAGATTTGCACCGACCCCTTCCAGATGACGTTAGTAACCGTTAGTAGTGTTGGCCGCAAAGTACCGTTGCGTAGACAATGGCCGGCAAACGTAACCAAGACTCCTACACAGAGCACATTCATGACACTAGTGTAGTTCATCAGGGTATGAGGACTTATAACACACTTTCCGGTGATAAGTTGGATTTACTCTACCGCCAAACGTAACCACCACTCCGGAAAATAGCAGAAGGCTTTGAAGCACAATGTTCAATACTCAATACTCCTTTGCAAAGTAGGCTGAGCGTTTAGATTTTTTGGGCTAATATTGAAACATGTTATGGAATTCATGCGGAGCTGCTGTCCCAATGGCACTGTATACGCAGTCCGCAACTAAGGGGCACTGAACTCTCTGGGCGCAAGACGTATTCAAAACCCATAGACTTCTCAAAAACCTGTGCTATATCACAGCTATATTCCCCACTTCCCAAATTCCATGTACTCGGCTACTTGGTATATGGACCCTAAAGCTTATACATTCTCATGCATACCCTTATATATCATATATTCGTGTGTTTACATACATACTTGGACCCTCACTTCTTGGCAATCTTAGGATTGGTTTGGGAGCCCTGGGTGCTCCACGACTGCGAAAATGGGCTGATCGGGAAGGGTGTAGGGTTTACCCTAAGGGTCAACATTACCCAAAGACATCATATTCTGTAGAATTTGGGCCTGAATTCCTTCAATATGAATCGTTGTATCCTCAGGGTTAGGGTTTAGGTGCAAAGGTTTCGGACATAGGGTTTCGGATTCAGGGAAAGGATTTCAGTAGCCCATAACGGAGAAGCAAAGAACAGAAACTGGAAGAATGCATGGACGCTGGGTTTATACAGGGTTTACATGAAGGCATTATGCAATGTAGCGCCTACGTAATGACCAATATCATCTGGAGGTCTATTTCAGGCACCCTATGCCATAGCTGTGTGAGGAATGTTGAACAGCAATATTGGCAGTCAATTAGCCTCTTATACTATGGTTTCAGGTTGGGCGGCCTACTAGTAGCAGTAAAAGATTCTGCATGACCATAGTATGTAGATTAAAACATCGTAAAATCACGAGGTTTAAGGTACACAAGGTCATGCGGGATGGTTTGCTAAACCCCTATACCCTAAACCCTGAATACCCTAAACCCTCAACGCTAAATACCCTTAACACCCTAAACCCTAAACCCTAAATACCCTAAGCCCTAAATACCCGGAACCCTTAGCCCTAAATACCCTAAACCCCCTAAACCGCCTAAACCTTAAATCCACCTTCGCTTTCGAGTTGGGAGCCCTGTACTTTGACAGCATCGAAGACTTACAGAGGCATCCAAGCCTTAGGATTTATAGGGCTTAGGGTTTACGGTATTTAGGGTTTTCGGGTTTTGGGGTGTAGGGTTTTAGCTCCTCTTTCTGTCCGCTTTCTACCATGGCCTGCGTGCCTGCTTGCTAGTGACCCCAGGCCCCTATTTGACTGAAATCGGGTGGCGGCTGAGCTGTTAATTGGGAGCTGTGCCGCTTGAGCTCACAAATAGAGACCATGCGGGGAAAAACCTAATTTATGACTTGTCACTTATCAGCAGCTAAGATGCTAATTTGCATAAATTGCTAATTTCAGGTTCTTTTTAATACCCCTCCATTTCGAGGGTCCAATATCCAAACACACGTCCCGGAAAATTGGGGGGGGTCCTGATAAACACCTTTGTAGCTGGGTAGGTACACTTTACACTTTTGGGGGTTCTTATATTCCCATTAGAAGAAAAAGTGTACACTTTTTAGGGGCCAGGGAACTCAGCAACTAGGACACTCTGGGGCCTGAGCTCTCTCAGAGGAAGAGGTCGCGTTCAGCTTACTTCTGCACAGAAGCAAGCAAAAGAGCGCTTCACTTGCATTCTTTTGAGTTGGTTTCAAGTGCGAACCAGGATTGTTACAGAGTTTTGGGCCTGGGACTTCTATTAGCACCCTACGGGTCCAAGGACTCAAATAATAGGGCTTTAGGGCCCAAATACTATTAATGTTCTAGTATTTGGGCTCTGAAGCCCTATTATTTGGGTCCTTGGACCCATAGGGGTATCGACCCTTTATGAATGCCACCCCCGGACCACCCAGTAGGTGCATAGGGCATATCAAGCGTAAAATCATTTTTAAAATGCTGAATCTCAGGATTTTGTCTGGACAAGGGTTTTTTGTTTTGTGATCACCTCTTTCTAATAGCGAACCTTATATTCCAGTACGTACATAACACTACGGTCGGTAATATGCCTACCTTGGATAAAGATGTTATCCTGTGCTGTGTTGGTGCTTGTCTTGGAGGGTCCTTTAGTGCAAAGTCCTAGGCGCACTTTACTCCCGGCTCCATCCTCCAACCCTGAACCCTATGCCCTAAATCCTAAAGCCGAATCCCAAAGGCCTAAGCCTAAGCCCCAAGACCTAGCAACCAAAACTTCAAACTGAAAACGGCGGGAACCCCAGTTCTAGACCCCCTTTGCTCGAATCTCTATTAGCGGGACCTCCATATGCTATGAGGGGACGTGCCAAAACGATTGGCTTGTAA
>CAJNIZ010006230.1:0-10682 GCA_905231905.1 Symbiodinium pilosum
AGGGTTCTGGCTGGCTGCACAGATGCGGACTGTCTTGGAACCTGTATGCACGTTCTGCTTCTGAAATAACCATGTTCTAGGGTTTCCAGGCTAAAAAGGGTAGGTACATGGGGGGGGGTAGCATATATATATATATATAGACCCATGAATTGTGGTAACCCTAAAACCTAAACCCTAGATTCCTATATAGCCCATATACCTCCTGGATCCCTGAAAGCCTCGAGTTTGAGAAACACCCACATGCCCATTGTTGCACGTCAATCCGGCTGAGCCGGCAGGATAGGCTATGAAGTTCATGGGGTTTAGGTTTTAGGGTTTGAGCTTAGGTATTAAGGCTCACTGAGTTCAGGTTTCAGGGTTTGGGCTTAGGTGTTAGGGCTAGAGGGTTTGGGCTAAGGTAGTAGGGCTCAGGGTTGAGGATTCGCCTTCTTCTGGAAGCGATGGCTCAGCCAATAGCCTTGAACCCTGACCGCAGCTCAACACGTCCATGGCAGTTGAGTCAGCTACGCAGGAGCAAGCGGCAAGACACTTGGCAATCAAAAGTTGGCAATGTTCATTCATCAGATTTGTTTCGACTGTGCAAAAAGTCCCCTCCACAAACAGTGCAGGAAAACGCACACACAAAACGTTGAGTCCAAAATACCAGAACTGGAGGCATCTTATGACACTCCGTGGCAATTGCTGGTCCTACGATACCTGTCTATAGAATCCCTGAACATACCTGGTGTTGAGACCTTCGTACGACATTTCGGTCACACTTAGCAACCGGAAGCAGAAAGCCATGCGAGCGTTGGTGAAGGACCGGGCCAGGGAGGGACGATAAATCGTATTCCTGGGCCCTAAACCCTAGACCCTAAACCCTAAACCGTGAATTTCGAGACAGAAGTGCAAAGGGTGCATGTAGGTATATGGTATATACTTAGGGCCCAGGGCGGTTCCCAGTAGCTTAGAACTGTTCCGGGCCCAAGTATATCCTAGCTACATGGACCCTTTGGGGGAGGGAGTCATTGAAACTCAACTTGCACATCCAGCTTAGAATATTGAGTACAAGACTTTCTCCTGCTTTCCTGCAAACATTCATACATACTACCTAAACCCTCCTTCTACCCTCTCTTATACCGTAAATACCCGCTAGTAGGGTTTATGTACCCATATTTAAGCGTGCAAGGAGGGTTCTGGTACTTAGGTCAAATATGATGAAAGGAGTTGCCCTAGCATCTCATAGCCATGTCTCATAGAAATTCAGCTTTACCATCGTCACAGCCTAAATACCCCAGTCGCAGATAGTCCCGGAAAGTCCAAGTTCCCTCGAACGCATAGCCCCTTATACTTGGAGGTTCATGGGACTTCGTAGCTACTTAAAACTGCACTCATAACCCTACTTACAATCCTCCTGAATAGCTTTATACGAGTGACCCCTCTAATTTTCGGTGGCCTGCTTTCCGCACAAGCAAGGGGATGACAACCCTAAACCCCTAAACCCTAAACCCTCTTACACGTGGCAAGGGTTCGGAGAAGGTGTGCACCAGAAGACCAATCCCTGTTGGGCGACGCGACCCATAAACCTCATTTAGGGTTCAGGGTTTAGGGTAACCCTGAACCCTAAACCCGAAACCCTAAATCCTAAACCCTAAACCCCCACACCCTAAGCCCTGCAAACCCTAAACCCGGGTGATGGAAGCTCTAAGGCTGTGCGGTTATCAGCCCAGTAGCTCCATCAGAAAACTTTCAAAGTCGTGTTCTAGCCACATGACCTAGAGTCTAAAATGCTTAAAGAGGGGTTACATGGGGGATTATCTGGAGTTTAGGGCTTGGGGATTAGGATTTAGGGCTTAGGGTTTAGGGTCTAAACTCGTGAAGAGGGTTATATAGGGGATTATACAGGGTTTAGGGATTAGGGTTTAGGGTCTAAACTCCTGAAAGGGGGTTGAAAAGGGGGATTATATAGGAGACTACTATACGGGTTACTAAGGGGATACTACAAGCTTAGACTATACCGTACATAAAGATCCGTGCCACACAGGCCTCAGAAAAAGGCAAGCCTTCTAACTTAGCTGGGCACATGGGATTGTAGGCAGGTTGATGGTAAACTTTATCTAATATGTTACGGCGATGCCAGTATGAATTGATGCATGGGCCTCAATTGCGGGATGTCGGTCTTTTGCAATAACTTCAACCTCTATGTTTAGTAGGTCTGATCATGCAGAACCCTAAAGAGTCAATAAGATTTAACTTGCTATTTTTGGTAGGTTTAGGGTTTGTGTTTCAGGGGCTGCCTCTTTAAAAAAGGAACTGCAGAACCCTTGGTTGTAAGAAGAGGTACGCAAGCATCATCTACTCTACAAGCCTTAAAGCCCTAAAGCCTGAACCCTTGACCCTTACGCGAGGCGTTAAAAACGAAACCCTAAGACCCAAACCCAAAGGCCCGAACCCCAAAACCCCAAACCCTCAACAACACAAACCTTCAGAACCCCAACCACAACATCCTAAATCCCTGAAACCCTGAACCCTGAAAGCCGCCATACATCCCAAAATCCCTAGACCACCAAACCTAAAATTGCCAACCGTCGACTCGAAGCCCGCAGCATAACCCCCTAAACCCCAAGCACCTAAACCCTTAATTCCCAGACCACTAACGCCCCAAACCCCTCTTCCCTGCCAACCCTTGAAGCCCCAAACCCTACACCCCAGGCCCTTAAGCCCGGAACCTCTAATCCCCTCACCCCAATTCCTACATTATCCTAATCTAACCCTAAATAACCCCTATAGTATCACAATAAAACCCTATAGTATCCCAAATTTATCGCAATATAATCCAACAAACCCCTATAGGATCCCTATATAACCCTATACCTATATCATCCCTATATAACCCTAAACCCTAAACCCTATATTACCCTATATTACCCCCTATAACTTCCCAAGCCAAAGAGGTGCGCCGTGCGCCCGCAGCTCGTGCTGCTTTGGCCGCCCTCGGGGCAGCAGGACTGGCTCCTCGGCGAAGGGGAGGGCCTGGGGGGTTCAGGGTTTAGGGTTTAGGGTTTAGGATTTAGCGTTTAGGGTTTAGGGTTCAGGGTTTAGGGTTTAGGGTTTAGGGTTGAGGGTGAAGGGTTTGGGGTTTAGGCCTTGGGGTTGGGAATTCAGTGTTTGGGGTTTAGGTCAGGGGCGGGGGTTTCATCCGCATCGTGCAAATACCCCCCGCTCTATAACGATATCCGAGCCCAATCATTCAAGAGATCCGACAAGGAAAAGTAATTCATGGAAAGTACAAGTAATACATTTAAGCAGACATGGTAAGAGCTAGAGTAAGAGGTATAAGAGCCAGATTGATAGTTAGAGGGTTCGGAGTAAGACGCAGATGTAGAGAGTAGAGGAGGAGTGAGCAGTAAGAGCAAGCGCAGCAAGAGTAAGAGAAGCTAGGGATAACGAACTGATTTTGAATTTGATTTTACTTTGCTGTAAATGAAACCTGTTTGTCTTCAGTAGATTCGAACCAGAATCTAATCTGCATTCAAGTAAGTCTTAGTTGATTGTTCGTTACTTTCGAATAGGTTTTTGAGTAATATAACGTTTGGATTTCAGTTGGAAAAAAGGTTCCGAAACAGATAACCTTGAAAGCATGTGCTACAAATATTCTAGGGGTGTTCCGTAAAGAGCTTCTCGGCTCAAGGAGCAATGCTTCAGAGCATTCCCAATAAATTCAAACAATCAAATCGGCTCTCAAAGCATCAGCTCTCATAGTCCCATCTTAAGAGCAGCCTCCGATTTAGGGTTTGAGGTTTCGAATGTCAAGTTGTAACTTTCAGACGTTGAAGATTTGAAGCTAAACCTTAAGCCTAAACCTTGCTGGGTCTTTGTTGTTTCGTGTGCCGATCCCAAAACCCCACTGTGCCCTACGGGGAGGTTCGAAGCAGGGCTGCGTATGTCCTACTTTTGATACAATATCCCCAGGGCACGCTGGTTTCAAAACGATGTTTATGGCAGTTGTTCATGTACCCTATGTTGATATAGGGCACGCCGTAGTTTGATTCCCATGTTTTTTTTTTACATTATGTGTTGATGCGAAAGCCTTTTTGAAAATTGATGTCCAACCGATGTCTGCGCTGTCCAGAGCAGACGTGGGGACATCCAGGATTTTTACGGTTTGTATAACCCTTTATAATAGTTTCCATTTTCTTTTCCATTACCCCCATATATTCCCAATGTACTATAGTAGTTTTCATTTTATTTTCCATTTCCCCACTGCTTCGCTTTGTGCGGGATAGCACGATCATATCATTCCTATGCCGTAGATGCTGGGGTTGCAACGGACTGCATAATCTAAGCGTCCAAGTACCTAATAAGTACGTATATACCCAACACCTGTACTACAATTATATACTATTACCCAAAACCCAAGTACCTAAATATGGGGTACTTGGACCCTTAGGGATCAGAAATACTGCAAGGATCATACAGGGAGGTTGGGGCTCATGTTCTGGGTGTGGAGTATCGATCGGGTATCGATACGGAGTGTCGCTGAGCTCCATGTTTCGCCGAATTCTCTCACCTCTTCCTGGAACCTTGCCTAATCATATGGGAGTGTGCGCTGACAGCATTAGACTTGGGGGCACACGAGTTTTTGTTCCGCTTTCCTAGATGTGCCGGTCTACTTCTCGGAAAACGCTGCGCCTTGGGGAGCTTGACCTCGGAGAATGGGTTCTGCACCTTGTTCTTGGCTGGTTCTAGCTTGGCTTTCTTACGCATGCGGGTCAACTAAGCAAAACGCATTGCGCACTGGGCAACTGGACCTCAGATGTGCTTCGGGGCCTGTTCTTCGTGTGCTGACTAGCATGAAAGGTCAGGGCACAATGATTTTTGCTTCACTTGCTTAAATGCCCCGATCAACAAACCAGAACGCCCTGTGCCTTGGGAGCTGGACCCCGGAGATGTGCTTCGGCCCCAATTCTGCGTGTGCTGGATAGCATGAAACGCCGGGGCACGATGGTTCTTGCCTTGCTTTGGATATGCGGCCCTGGGGTATGTCGCTGTGCCATACATGGGGTTGGGGTATTACATTACTTGTTGGGATGCAAAACGACGCGAGCTCGTTGGGTGCTTTAATTCTAGAATGATTGGGGCCCCCAAAACGCCTTTGCCTTTCACAAGCTGTTGGATGCACAATTTTGCCAAACCCTGTTGCTTTTGAACCTAGGGGGTGTTATGAATAGCGAGCATGGATTGAGGTGTGCAGTTTGGTGTGAAAGGTTTAGAAGCCAAGCTGTGGAGTTCGTAGTTCGCTTGCAGGGTGTTTAGGTTGAGGCTACTTCTGGGTGCTCCGCTATGTCTTGGAGGCCATGACTAGTAAAAGAAGTGTTGTATGAAGCTGGAAAGATATCCCAAGTTTTCTTGGTTATCGCCCAGATGCATTTAATGTAACGGCACTGTTGATTTGGGCTTGCAACGAATGTTGTTCAACAAGCAATTTTTCAGGCTTGGCAGACGGCTTAGTAAGGCGTCAATTGTAACTCTCCAACTCAAGGCAACAGAGTGCTGTGCTTGGAGATTCGCAGCAGCGACCAAACCACAACTTGGGGTGCCGTGCCCGAAACACACATGAGGTCTGGTTCAGGATACCACGATGCGCACAGTGGCCCGAAGTACTTGTGGATCCGTGCAGCCAAAATCCCACAAAGGTTTCAAGGCTTTGCGCGCGATGTAGAAGCCAGAATACATACCCACGTCATCCATTTGTAGCCCTCATGAGTATACTGCACACCCAAAAGCCCATTAAAAGTTGCAGTATAGCCCTTGGAGCGGCAGTCAGGGAATCTGGGGCGCGCTTGCTGCGGAGGACCTATTCGGAGAGTCAGTGGGAGTAAGCAAAAGGTTAATCAATTGGATAGCCTGTGCGGTTATACTGCTTATAGGGAGTTATAAGTATACTTACTAGGTCTTATTCACCCTCCAGGTAGGTTTTGGTTTCCTGAGGAGCACTTCCCAATTTCCCTTCTACCCATGCATATGGTAGGTGCGTCTACTAAAGCAGGTTTGCAGCGCAAGTATTGGAGTGCCTGGAATAAGTTGGGGCAAGCGCACCGGTAGTTCACACCCTAGACCCTGGACTCTGGACTAAGGTAGGTCTTCTCCGTTCTGCAAACGGGCCCCCCAACCTTGCGTAGGGACCTCGAAATAGGAGTTGCGGGAGACGGGTCAACATTGAAGAATATTTGAGTGGCTTTGGCCCCGTGAATTCTCAGCCCTCAAACCTCGAAGACCAGGGTGACAACTCCGAAGCCCCTGAACCCAGATAAGCTATAGTCTAAACTCCTTAATGGGGGTTATATAGGGGATTATATAGGGGACTACTATAGGGGTTATTAAGGGGGATACTACGAGTTTAGACAATTGTCTCAGATATGCAACATAACAACCTCTCAACTCCTGGACCCCTGGAAAGCAGAACGACGAAAATCAAAGCCCTAAACCTTGAAAACAAAACAACAAGCCCCAAACCTCTAAAGCCCATAAACAACCACAACAACAACAACAACAACAACAGCAGCAACAGCAACAACAGCAACCCCCAAACTCCTAACATTTTAAAAATCAAGTCAACCAAGCATGAAGGTGAGGTTCCCAAGTTTTGGATCAGCCCAGGCTTGGGTGGTGCCTACTCGAGCTCGTGGTTTTACCGGCTAAAAGTTTGTCTGTGGATCTTCAGGGTTTAGGAATGAGCATTTAGGGTTACACGAAAACCCAAGAGCGGCCCTATAAAAACTACAGTCCCTTTGAAAGGGGGTTCTATGATGTGGGTTTCCATGTTAGTTTGGGGGAGTGTAAATCTATAAGCAATGCGTGCAGTGGGCCTTCAAGTGTACAAATAATACATACAGGGTTTTTTGAGCCAGGGGCATCGAAGGGACTCGTTTGGGGTATTCAGGGTTTGGGACTCAGGGTGCAGGACCTACGATTCAGGATGTAATGTTTGAGGTTATTATAGCTTCAAATTGTGATTATTATTTTTTTGCGGGGTAGGGGTGCGTCCTTATCCTTTGATTGGGAGTGAAGTGCTGTGGAGAGCCCACTGGAAGCGTCATGCCCGATGGGTTTTGCAGCTGATTTCGACATGTCTGGGTTTACGCGGAGGATGTATATAGTGATAGTATACAGTTGGTACGAGGTGCCCTTGAAGACCTGGTACGTTGCTTAGTTTTTCCCTTTGCTTCCACATGAATTGAGAGTGGAGGGAGCATTGCTGTGATCGGTCTGGGTTGCATGGACCTAAAAAGAGGCCTGACTCAACACAGAGAAGAGAGAGGCACACATAGTTTTTACCACCCCGACAGGCGTTTTGAGGCAGTCGCCTCGCAAGTCTACAAAATCAATGCCAACTAAAGACTTCCAAGCGGATCTCTGCTTTCTAGCAGAGTTGTGGAAATCGTACATGCGCAACATGCAAGATTGGTGGCCCAAGGGACAATGATTTTGATATACCCCCTTGAAACCAACCCTAAACCCTGAATCCTAAACCCTAAGCCTGAAATCCCGAACCTTGAACCCTACACCTGCGGCTACTCGTAGCGAGTTTGCCTGGCCAGGTGTGGCAAATGAGGAACCGCTCAGGAAGAAGGCCCAGCGAGACTGTTGAGACCCCCACACCTACAGCGTTTGGTGTTTAGGGTTCAGGGTAGTTCCCAAAATTAGGGTCACATTTTGGTACCCCTAAACATTAGGTGCCATAATAGTATAGATTGTAATAAAAGAAAAAAGAGTTTTTCTCAGAATAACGCATATGAGGGTTCTCAAAAAGATTCCAGGGTCCCCTTTGAGGCTTAGATAGGGTACACTTATGATAAATCTCGGATGAAACTTCGAAGTATTTTATGGGCACTCGGAGTTGCGGGTCAGGCTTGCGATTCCCGCAGCTTTCATCCAACATCCCAGCAATGTGAAACGAGAATTCGTCTGTATGTGGCAAATCAGGACTCCTAGAACCCGAACCCTAAACCCCCCAAACCCAAAGGAGCAAGAAGGCCTTGCTCTTCGACCAACCCCCGGATGGAGCCTGATGATCGGCCTAAGGATCTTGAATGACATAACACTGAAGTTTCCTTCGTGTGATGGTACTACCTTTGGGGAGGAGAAGGGGGCGGGGGGGGGGTTATTAATAGGGAAATGCGGGGTTGCATTGTAAGCCCCAAGCCCTAAACCAAAAAAACATATCACAATTAGCATTTTCTTTTCCATTCCCCTACATGTCCCTGTATACACCGACTTTCTATGTCATTCTTCATGCCGTTTTACATTTGGTCCTCAATTATGGTATCCTTAGCCCTCTGTATATATGTATATATATATATGCATATGTGTACCTTTGAATATTGAGCGAAGGTTTCCAATTGTAATTTCCACGTTCGTTTGATTCTCCCATTACACAGCTATGTAATCCTCATATCCCTATTACCCTTTTAAGGGACTGAAGGGTCTCCATTGCATTTTTCATATGTGTCTCTATTATAGTAATTTCCAATCTCTTTCCCACTGAAGAAACTATCATTGCGGGCCCTAAAGCCTGAAACCGTGGGTTTAGGATTAAGGGTCCCTGCCCAGACGGTTGGGATGCATGGATAGGCCCCTGCATAGATTACAAGTCGGATTTTCGAGGCCAAGTTAGTCATGTATACGTAGGGTAATGTAGGGATTTTAGAGGTAATGCAAGGATATTTGGGGGTGGTCCTATTTAGAAGTAGTATGAGGATAAGGAGGGGGAAAAAATAGTGATATGTGAGGATATCACAATCCCTAAAACCTGAAACCTAAGTCCTAAATGCTAAACCCTAAACACTAAATCCTAAGTCTTCCAGCTCCTGTCCTGGTGACTCCTCAAACCGGGACAACCTTCGACCCTTGCCCGTGCTAAAGGACTACTGAGGAAGTGAATATACATGTGCATGTAACACACGAACATATGCATGTATGTATATATGTATATATGCACATACACATATACATATGTGGATTTCACACGGACAGTTCTAGATTCTAGGTATTGTTGACACCTGAGACCATCCTCAAAGCACTACCTCGACAGACTCTGATAAAGGTTTAGGACTTTGGGGATAAGAGCCGCTAGATCCAAAGTAAAGTGATCTCCTGACAACAAGCATGTATTAACAGCAAACAAGGGAATAGTAGGAACAATGGTAGTAACAATAATAAAAGAGGTTACAGACGTTATACAGGGTTTTATGGGCTGTATATAGGGATTTAGCTGTCCGCGTAGGGTTTCGGGTTTATAGTAAACCCTAAACCCTTAAGCACCAGTTAGATGAGCCAGGCTGCGCAGAGCGCAAAAGATGAGCTTTGGAATCCCTCCTGGATCGAAGCTGAACTCCATCTGAGTAGTATTTTATTTGGGGATACTGCTGTACCCAAAATAGAGTAAGATTATATCCTCCTTTTGGGGTATAGTATTTTATATAAGGAATGTTATCATACTAGGTTCAACCACCAAAAAAACACTACTCATCTTGCTTGGAAAGCCAGGTCGGCCTAGTCACGCAAAGTAATGGGCTACAGTGGATACTAAAGATCCTGCATGATCCTAAGTACCTTATACCTTGGGAATTATGGAACTATAGGGTACTATAGTATGCTGGTCATGCTGGATTTTCAGTATCAAAAATATTCTAACTCAAACTGGTAGGAAATTTAGGGGGAAGTAGATCATAAGTCTGGGCGACCGGCTTTCCAGGTTAAACTCTTTTGCTGTGGGTTTAGGGTTTAGAGTTTGAGGTCTTCTTCGCATTCTTTTTGGTGTGGATCCAAATAGTGCAAAGATTTAATCCTTGCGCTTTAAGGCCCTATCAGATGTTATGTGTAGACTTGGATGCTTAGAATGTGTCTCTTCACCTAGCATGGTCATACGTTTTAGACTTCTTCTGTCTTGAACCTTTGCATCAAAAGAGGGATTCCTAAAAAAAAGACTACAATATTTTGAATTTTTCAGGGAGGCCCCTATGTCTTGAACTTCTCATATGAACCATTGTCTAAACTCCTTAAAGGGGGGATATATAATATAGTATATAGGGGACTACTATAGGGGTTATTAAGGGGGATACTAGGAGTTTAGATTATAGCTCATACAACAGAAACTGAGACTTCAGAGACGCCGCTCTCCAAGGCCGTTGCATACCTGCATGCATATGCACACATAGATGGGTGGTTGTCAAAAATAATGGTACCCATTAAGGTAATATTGGGGTTATATTGGGGTTATACGGGGATACTGGAAAAGACAATGGAAACTACTAAAGTAGGTTATATGGGTGGTTGTCAAAAAAATATGGTCCCTTTTTGGATCCCGATTATAATACGGCACCTAAAATTTAGGGTACCCAAAAAGGGACCATGAATTTTGACAACCACAAAGATATATGAATAACCAGTAAGATCAACGAAACTGCGACAGCAGTTGTCGTATTGTAGTAGTGTTGCTGCACTTTCGGGAAACTCGAGGAAGCTGCTGGGGAGAAGACCATCGCCAGACGCGTGGCCGAATCGCAGGAGACCTAGGGAGGGCGCGGCAGCTTTGGGCTTTTTTAATTAGAGTCCCCCTTAAGTAGATAGAATATAGCCTTGGGTATATTAAAATATAATCCCCAAAAACCCCTTGTTCTATCTACTTCAGGGGGGCCATA
>CAJNIZ010006231.1:0-18014 GCA_905231905.1 Symbiodinium pilosum
GGTTATATAGGGGTTCTATTGGAATAATGGAAAAGAGAATGGAAGCTAGGGCTAGGGGTTTAGGGCTTAGGATTGAGGGTTTAGGGTTTAGGATTGAGGGTTAGGATTTAGGGTTTAGGATTTAAGGTTAGGATGTAGGGTTTGTAGTTTGGGACTACGATGCAACTTTGTTGTGCGCGACCCCCGCCCGGCTCTGGTTGAGCACGGACGCATTTTCTGCTTTTTCGGGGAATACGGCTGGATTTGTGAGGTAACAACACGGTCTGCCACTGGTTTAATTTCATGTCTCCGAGGACAATAGTGAACGCCGTAAAAATTACCAACATCATAGTCCTAGATCCTTCAATAGCAGTTGTATTAAGTACCTCAAGCAGACCTTAACATGTCGTTGGCGATTAATCTTTCCTCCGAAATAACAACCCCCCTTGCAATAAGCTCTCCTGCCAGAACATTCTCAACGTGAGACATTCCCGAAACATTATTTAAAAGGGCCAAGGGCCAAGAATGGAATAGAGAGGTTTTGAGGTCATAAGGGGTGTTATATTCAGCAAACTACGGGCATTAGGGATTCCCTAGATTTTCTGGAGTTTTCATTGCTTTTATAATGCGCTGCAATCTTATAACGTATTTTAAAGCGATTTTCATTGGTTTGAAGTTGGTTTCAGCTAGGGTTCATGTTACTTAGAGAATTATGTCGGTTTCAGTTGATCTTAATTGCAGTTGAATCAGATTTTGAGGAGGTCTTGATGAATTTTCATATAGGTTTCCAATCAAGCTACTTACTTATATCTCAATAGGGTTTAATGAGACTTTTTAATTTGGTTTGATTTGGCCTTTGGATAGATGTCAATGGTTTTTTTCACTATGTTAAATCAGTTTTAATTAGATGTTGATCTGATTCCCGTAGATGTTAAGTTGGTTTGCTTACACTTCAACTGAGATTTCAGTTGTTTTCTCTTAGATGTTAATCAGATTTGACTTGATTTTGATTGTTAACTGTATGCCAGATGTCAGTTGACTTGGGTGACTTTAATTGGGCTTTAACTAGATTATATTGCAATGAGAGTAAATCACATGCGAATTTGGTTTTGATCAGGCTTTCTAACTCCCTTTTAACCAGATGAATACTAGATTCTTGATGGAAATCAAATGGGGACCCCATAGTTCTGTACAATGACCCCCTCCCCCCCATTATGAAACACATCGCCGAGACTTTTTCGGGGGAAGGGATTACCCTAAGGATCCAAGTGCCTAGTAAGCATATACTGACACAAAACCTGTACTGAGATTCCTATTACCCAAACCCCAAGTACCTTATTGTCTGGTACTTGGACCTCTGGGTTATTCAGGCTTCTACATTAAGCGTCTTGTTTTGCTTATTTACGGTAAGTGTCTTAGCATGTTGTAGGCGGGATAGGGGCACCAAACTGCCTTCACAGTACCCGTATCATTGAAGGGCACTGTATGTTAGGTTTCGCTAAGTTGGCAACTGGGGTGGACCCCTTACCTGGTCCCTGCAATACTCATTACAGTAGTGGTCAGGGAATCAGTACTACAAACTGAGGGCCCAGAACCTTTACCTTCCAGGCCTCCCAAAAGGATTCCGAACCTTACTAAACCTTAGGGATCCAAACAGCCCAATGTAGGTAATCTTTACAGACTTTAGGGCCCAATGTAGGTATCATTTGTATACGGAAACCCTAAACTTCAGACCCGAAACCTTCTTCCTAGTCACAGTCCAGCTTTTGGCGGCTTCGGCCTGGTCTGCGGGAGGGCTGTTGCCATGGAAATGGGCCAGGTTGGGGCCACATCGTTTCAAGATTTAAAGCCACACCCAGTTCAGAAAAGTGTCCGTGCCCCCTAACTTACTTGGAGGTCCGTTGTACTTATAACCTACTTAGTAACTGTAGTTATAACCCTATAATATCTAGGGTAACTCTAGTTATGGGACTTATAATTAGGTTATAACTACAGTTACTAAGTAGGTTATAAGTAAAACGGACCTCCAAGTACTGGTGGTTGGTTGGGAATCAGGGGATACAATCTCTATATAATCACGAAATAATCCTTGTAGTATAGTATCATATATTCCCTTATTCTTCCCTACACTAAGCCGCAGTAAGCTAAGAGGAGCAGAATCCGAGCGTATTCTCAGTCCTAAGTGTTTCTGTCAATGCCTTTGGATGGCAAGGGTGAATAGGTAGAATCGCCGAGAACGCACCCTACACAGGAACCCTTCTGAGCCCCAAGTACACCCTAAACTTTACAGCCGGAACTCTACAGCCTAAACTCTAAGCCCCTCACATTTCGCCTCAGCCCTAAAATCTGCACCAAAACTCGCTCATGGAGGACGAGAAGGGTTCCGTGGTCTTTGCTGCCACGGAGCCAATGGAGGCCCAGTCAGCATGCTAGGACCCACAAGCTGTAAGGACTTAGGGTAGTAGGGTGTGTTTCGGAACCTACGGGGTTTGAAGCGGGTTTTAGGATGTTTTGGGCTTGATTAGGGTTGCGGCAGGTTTGAAGGGATTTTAGGGGTTCTAGAGCCGAGGGGGCCACGGGGTTAAGGGGGCAGCAGGGGTTTGGATTGCAGGGTTTGGGGCCTGAACTTTGGCCGTAACGCAGGTTCCTTTTTGGGGTAAGGATTCCACTTTAAGGAAGCGTTAAAAGCCCCCAAAAGTATTCAGACTTTTAATAGTCATGGTTATAATAGTAATAGTACTTATAGCAGTAATAGTAAGCAAAACAATTTCCGATGGTCCCTTCGGAACCTTCACGCAGAACAGCCCCCCTTCCCTCATGCACTGGGGGATTGGCGGTGCGTCCTCAAAGCCCGACCAACCCTTGCATGGGAGTTTCTGAAAAGCGCAAAATGCTTGTATCAAACTTTAAACTCCACATTCGGATTTTCCAGACATGGGGAGAGGGATCCCAGTATAACCACTCCAATATAGAATCATGGGCATTATGACTTATAGAGAGTACCAACACGGAACCCAAACGATTTGCAAACACCATGCCTCACCTTTCTGCAAGACACAAATTGGGCTTCCAGGACTGGAGCCATCCCTAAACCCTAAACCCCCAAACCCTAAACCCTAACCCCTAAACCCTAAACCTTAAACCCTAAACCCTAAACCGCATAGCATGCATAGCAAAGCCGTGAATTAGAACATTCAGCCCTCGAGCCCCTGAAGCCGAACATACGCGGCCTGCACCTCTGAACACCAATCCCCAGATTCCATCGTTTAGGGGTTTAGGGTTAAGGGTTTCGGGTTAAGGGTTTTGGATTTAGGGTTTGGGGTTTAGGGTTTAGGGTTGGATTCCCCGACTGCTAAATAAGCAATTACATCATCTAGGCCCCGAAAACCCTAGAAAGGAATGAATGTAGCCCCAAACTATCTCCTACGTTGGTTCCTGGGCCCTTACCTAAGCCGGTGTACCCTACTCCTTTTGAAAGGTACTTGACTTTACGGTTAGTATTTTCTCTATACTAAGTTCGGCGTCGGCGAAAACAGGGGTAATGTAAATGGATCTGTAGATCCGCCAGCCCCCCCCCCCCTCCCCCTATGCATCCCCCGAAACTTCATAGTAGCCTATGCCACCCCCCCCGCGCACCCCCCCCCCATCCAAAAATAAGGGTAGATTAAAATAAACAACTATTAGCTGGTCAATAGCTGTCTAATAGGCGCTTATTTTGCCGCTCCAGAAAACGGGCTTATTAAGCAGCTAATAAGCGCTTAGCGCGATTGCCTTCTATTTTTTCGGGGGGAGGGGGGGGGGCTCTTATTCCACCCTTATTTGACCCTTATTTTCCTCAATCCCGGTTTTGAGGACATTTGAAGGATTTTCAGCATTGGATGTGGTCTATTCTCATCAAATCAGGCTGAAAGGGCATTTCAACAGATTTCAACGTTGGATGTGCGCAGCCTTTGATTATTCACATGATTCCAAAAACAAGCTCAGGTCCCTGTACACCAAGCCCCCTGCAGTTCAAACATATTCACATGACTCCAACAAGACGCTAAAGTCCCGATTCATCAAGCCCCCTGCAATTCACATTATTATGAGCATACATTTCAAAGAAGCTCAACAAAACCCTCTGTAATTGCATGACATTCTCCAAACCCAACAGCAAGAAATTCAGGTGCCCATTGATCTTGCGCATTCCTGACACCTCCAACAAGCCCTCTGTGTGAAGGATCTGAAATTGGCCCTGGAAGAAAAACACCTTTGCACCCTCAATACCCTACTTCCAACTAAGCATTTGTCCCTGGTCATGCTTGTGCCCCATGATGGTGATTCTGACCGTGGTGTCGACCTGGTGGTGGGCCATGACGTAAGTGGCCAATGGCATTCTCTGATCGAAATCCCTGTACCCCCTGCAGATGATTCTGGGGAGATGCACACACTGTATGCATACGCCAGCACGACAGAGCAAGCAGAATGGATCTGCTCCCAGGCACGGAGTAAAAGTGAACTTAGGTAAAATAGGAGCGGAATAAGGGTTTAGGGGCGAAATAAAGGTGAAATAAGGAAGAAATTGAAGGTGGAATACGGTTTAAGGGTGCAATAAAGGTGAAATAAGCTGGAAACAAAGCTGGAAGAAGGCTTTAGATGAGAAATAAAGGTGAGAAATAAAGGTGAAATAAGGCTGGAATAAGGGTGTAGGGGAGAAATAAAGGAGAAATAAGGCTGGAATAGGGGAGAAATAAAGGTGAAATAAGGCTGGAATACGGCTTTTGGGGGTGACATGAGGCTGAAATACAAAAGAAATAAAGGCGAAAGGGATGAAATAAAGGATGGAGCAAAGATTTTGGAGGTGAAATGAGGGCGAACTAAGAGTAGAATACTCTTTCAAAGATGAAATAAGGGGGCTTAGTGGATTAAATAAGGGTTGAGGACTATGGGTATAGAGCGAAATAGGGCGAAATCACGGACTTTTCAAAGTAGAGGCGGGGTGACCCGGCACAACCACACAATGATAAGCCGTAATCCCCTTCAGGCTGCGTTGTTTGTGTTGCGCACGCAGAACCCCAAGAAGGCGCTGGAGAAGTTCCGTGGCAGTTTCTCGAAGGTTCTGGACCTACACCGGGCAATCTGGCCTGGGGTTTCTGTGAAGCACTTGCAGCCCCGTTTCGGCGCAGGCAAGGCAAATCCTGACCAGAAGCAATTCTTCGCGGAACGCACGTTTCCAACTTCGCTGTTTGTTGCACACATCGCTTGGGCCATCAGTGATGGAGATAGACGGCTGCAGGAACGGATTCCGGCGACGCGTGCCCTTCGCAATCTTCTGATCAAACTGGTCAGCTGCATCTTTCTCAGCCAATAGAAGGATTTTTTCTTTTTGGGGATTCCTTGTTCAGTCTATATTACAAAAAATGGACCTTTTCAATTTTCATCACTTTTTCTTGAGTTTAACTTAGCCAATAGAAGGACTTTTTCTGTTTGGGTGTCCTTTTTGCGTCTCTACATTAAATTTCGAGCTTTTTGAACCCTTGTTATCGGGGAAGAGAGGCATCGGGTCCTTCGACCTAGCCTTCCAAATGCTGGACAGTGACGGCCCCCTGGACACATGGGTAACGTTCACAGTTGGAGTGGACAGACAAGTGGACACGCGCCAGCTGTGGACCCCAGGCTTTGCAGCGAGACGCCTGCGTGTCAACTGGACAACGATCTCGCTGGATGAGCTTCTAGCATACAGCCTTGATCCGGCTCAAGACCCCGAGCTGAAGGCGTTGCTGTTGCCAAGCACACTGTGCTTATTGGCCCAGCTGGGGCAGCTGCTGGATGAGGCTGTTGAATCCATGGCGAACTCGAGCCGCGCGCCACCACGCAGCAGCGCCCGAAAGAAATTCATTGCGTTAGCCGTCATGCAGAAACGCGCAGTTGCAGATCGGATGTTCCATGGCAAGGCCTTGGGTTCTGGACCTCACACAAAACAAACTCTAAACCCCAAACGTGTCTGCAATTTAGCCCGGAGCATGCGTTGATGCGTCAGGACCACTTCTTGAGTCAGTCCCTGGAAGCAGTGCTGGGGCGTGATGCGGCTGCAGAAATGCATCATTGGGCTGCAGCGTACAATGCAGTCGTTTCCTGGTCACTTCAGTCTTGGGCAATCTTGTTTTTATCATCTGTTCGGAAGTCGGAAGTGTGCGCTAAGTTTTGTTGAGTTCGGCTTAGCCAATAAAAGAACTTTGGCCTTTTCGGGCTTCCTTTTTTGGTCTCCATAACAAAATGTGTCCTTTTTAAGGCTTCGTTATTGGGGAAGAGGGTTTGTATAGGCACAAAGACTAACCAAGTTCGTCTACTACTTCCACGCAAAGTCAGCTCTCGAGCAAGAGCGCGTGTTCCACGTGTACCTGGACGCCTCCAGCATTGCGAAACGACCGACCGAGCTGATGCACCATGGCTGTTACTGTTTCACCCTGATTCAACTCTTGCTTATTTCACCCTTATTTCACGCTTATTCCCTTATTTCACCCTTATTTCACCCTTATTTCACGCTTATTCCCTTATTTCACCCTTATTTCACCCTTAGTGAACTAAAGGTGAAATAAGGGTTTAGGGGCGATCCAGCAGTGAAATAAGTGTGAAGTGAGGAGTGAAATAATGGTGGAATAAGGATTTAGGGGTGAACAAGCAGTGAAATACGGGTGAAATCAAGGTGCAATAATAACGAAATAAGGGAGATCGGGCAAAAACAAGGGTGAAATAAGGATGACTCTGGGTTGTGCCAAAACTGCCAAGGTATGTGTGGAGTCCGGCCTTGAAACATGGTGCGTTCGCACCTCCTATGGCTGGGAGCCTAGCAATATTGCTTCGAGGTTCACGCGAAGGTAGGACAAACATTAATAGAAATCATGTCTGGAACGGGAGATTGTGCATGAAGGGGAAAGCGTAATATGAGTGTCAGCAAGGGTCGTGTATGGGAAAAAACGGTGGCAGCAATGGTTGAGAACGCAGCTTCTCTGCAGCAATTTGAGGGTCAGGAAGCCAGATCACTGCCCGTTGCCAAGTGTGGCCAAGTGTTGCCAATGGCCAAGTCGTTTACCAGCGCCACGTCATTTATGGCCTACTTTCCTGACTCCGACATCATGTTGGCTGTCATGATCATTGTGCTTTCGACGTTGCTTGTGGAGAGACTCGTTGCCAGGCTGTGGCAGCTGTGGCAATTCATGCTTGGCTCAAGAGAGGCGATGCAAGATCGCCCCTCACGAGGCAAACCAGTAAAGAAGGACACCAAGGAGGTGAAGGAACTCAAAGCCCAAGTAGAAGAACTCCGTGGGCTTTGCCATCGGCAGTATGAGGGTAGCCAGGCAGTGTTTGTGACGAATTCTGGCCGAAAATGGCACAAAGATTTCCATTGCCACCATCTCCGGAACTCAGAGGATGTGTGGGAGTATGAGCCATGTGTCACATGTGCCCGTGTCCGTGTTCCTTAGATTTCGTAGCCTCTGGATTTCTGCACAAAGCCAAGAGGAAGGCGAAAATAATTGAAGTTTTTGCTTGCAGTTTTGAAGCATTCCTGCATGACACAGCGGGCAGCGTTTGTTGACACCTGTTACTGTTGGCCCAAACAAAGCTCATGATCAAGGGCTGTTGCTGTACCTGCATTCACTACCATCAGGTTGCTAGTACATAGGGGACCGGTCATAGGGGACCGGTCGATGATTGAGTGAATTGCAGGTTGTTGTCCAGCGGTTTTCACATGCAACGCCCTTTGTGATTTGTAGAGATTACTGCTATGGAGTCAGACTCCTCAAGCACTGCGTCCTCCTATGCGCTGGACACTCAGCCACCAAGCGATGCCCCTGCATGGACCCAGTCCAGCGAAACCTCTTTGCTGTCAGAGAACCTCCAGGTCCGGGCCAACAAGGGTGAGAAGAAGAGATAAGGGGGGAAAATGGAGATTGTTGTTGTTTTTGTTTTTTTTCCATGGAAGAATGGTTTGGAGACATACGGTTCAAATAAGGCTGGAATAAGGGCTTAAGGGTGAAATAACGGTGGAATAAGAGTTTCGAATGTAATGTAGGTAACGTGGGTCAACAAAAATAAGAGCGGAATAAGGTTTTCGGGGTGAAATAAAGGTGGAACAAGGTTTGGGCTCGACAAGTAAGGGCGAAATAGAGGTGGAATAGGGGTGAAATAACGGTGGAATAAGGGTTTCGAATGTAATGTGGGTAATGTAGGTCAACAAAAATAAGAGCGGAATAAGGTTTTCGGGGTGAAATAAAGGTGGAATAAGGTTTGGGCTCGACAAGTGAGGGCGAAATAGAGGTGGAATAGGGGTGAAATAACGGTGGAAGAAGGGTTTCGAATGTAATGTGGGTAATGTAGGTCAACAAAAATAACAGCGGAATAAGGATTTCGGGGTGAAGTAAAGGTGGAAGAAGGCTTTCGGGGTGAATTAAAAGGTGAAATAAGGGTTCGATAAGTAAGGGTGAAATAGAGGTGGAATAAGGGGCTTAGGGCGGCGAAAAGCAGTCGAGTGAGGGCTTCGGGCGTGATAGGAGACAGGACAAAGGGTGGAATCAAGATATCAGGGGGAAATACAGGTGGAATACAAGCAGAATAGGGGTTTCAAGGTGAAGTACAGGTGGAATACGGTTTGCGCCAGTCTCAAAACATGTTTCTGCCATATGTTTTTTTGAAACAATGTGTTTCCGGTGTAAGCAGGAATGGTTTGCCGCACACCCAAAGAGCGAGCTGGCGAAGACGGGGCACATCGCTCAAGTCACGTGGAGACTGTTGATTTCCAAGATTGGCGCTGCAGATCTGCAGGACACATCGCTTTCATTGTGGCAACTTGGAGATAGGGTTTTTCTTTCGCTTCTCCCTGAGGAGTCCATGCTGGGACAAGTCCGACGGACGTCTTCAACGTGCACAGGCACCTTTACATCTGAAATGGCGGCCGCCGTCATCCAGAAAACTATCAATGATTCGAAGGCATTGCAGGCTGGCATCTTCTTTCGCCCGACCATAGCCTATGCCGCTGCCTCAGTAAAAGATTTCTAGTCCGCACAGAACATGTGAAACATGCCCAGTTGTCAAAAGTGTTTTGATCATTCCTCTAGGAAATCAACCAGCGACTTCACCAGATCATTTTCGATCATTCCACGTGGTGCCAGGACATGGGGGCTGCCTCATGCCGCTGCAGTAGGGACACACAACTCCATGGCACGCTTTCCTGCAGGACGCCAACGAGGACGCGTATCATCATCCTTGTTTGTTCGGGGACGTCACTTTGGCAATCCCAGACGAAGCCTTGCGAAGTGGCGAGACTTTTGCAGCAAGGCTGCGCGCGGTCGACGCGGCCTGCTTTAGGCAAACCCAGTTTTGCTTCACCTGCAAGAAGGAGTGCAGCTTGTGGAAAGAGGACTTCCAGACGCAGCTGGAGTCGGCAGGACTACCATGCACCGACCAGAGTCGTGCTGGTCTCCGCCGGTTCGAAGAGGGTCCAACCTCGAGCGTATTCCTGACACATGCAAAGCTGCACGTGGAACGCCAGACACCACTCATAATTCTCGAAAATGTCCCAGCAACTCGACCGTTTTGCTCAATGGTAATTAGAGCCGGGTAAGAAAAGATGGAAGAAGCATTTCAAGAAATAAGGGCGAAATAAGTGTGGAATAAGGGTTTAAAGGTGAAATTAATGGTGGAATAAGGGTGGAAAAAAAGAGATTTTGGGGGAATGTCGGTGAAATAGCAGCGGAAAAGTGATTTAGGGGTTGAAATAAGGGTGACATAAGGGTTTACAGGTACAGTGAAGGTGAAGTAAGAGTGGAATAATGGCTATGGAAAAAGGGCTTAGGGGTGACACAAGGGTGGAAGAAGGGATTCGAGAAAGAAAGGTGAAATAAGGGAGAAATAAGGGCGAAATAAGGGCAAAACAAGGGCGAAATAAGGGCAACATAGGATTCATATAACGGTTTGAAGGTGAGCCAATGGTGGAATAAAGGTCGGCTAAACCAGGTTTTCGGGGGAATAGCGGTGGAATAGTGCCGGAAAACTGGTTCAAGGGGTGAAATTAAGGGTGGAGCAAAGTGTCACGTGGGTCGAAAACAGGTAGAATTAGTAGAATAATGATTTCCCCTCCCCTCTCCCTGTGTCGCCGGTGTGAATTTTCCTCAAACATTGCCCAGGACCTCCATATGGGTATGGTGCGGCAGCTCTATGGCCGGTACTACGAGCTCTTCCCCATCCACATTGAACCCAAAGATGTCGGACACGCAGGCGTTGCGAGGTCCTGAGTCTATGTGGTCATGGCCCGCTATGGCAGTGTGGTTCAAAGCTATGATATCCACAAGATGTTCCGCCTGGTGAGTCGCACTATGCAGGCCGTGTCTCTCTTAACGGTATTTGTAATGTGCTGCAGTTCCGTAAGAAATGGTCAGAATTTTCCCGACACAGGCTACTAGGTCAATGTGGTGCCCCAAGTCAGTGCTTGTTTTTTGGGCGACTGCGTGATTGGATTTACAGGCTTGGGTGCACACAAAGCCCGCGGACTACTTCGTGGCAGACCGTGCTGACCAACGCCTAGAGGCAGAGCACGTGGCAAGAGTTCGGAAGAAACAACTCAAGCCATACGCGCCCCGGCCTATATTGTCGTCAGTTTTTACGCAGCACTGTGTGTGTGTGTGTCTGTGTGTATTTTGTGTGACAATGCTTAGCTTGAAAAACTGTGTCTGCCAGGCAACAACTTGGTTACTTGCTCAATGACAGGGAGAACAGGGCGATCAAGACGATCAAGCAGATCTATTGGAAAAGGTACCGCCGGAGTGCTGACCGCGACGAGCAGCTCATCGCCTTTTTGGGCGACAACCCTCGCCAACGCCTTTGCTGGAGTGGAGCGAGTGGACGGATCCCCACTCTCAGAACAAATTCCAGTAGTGGGAAGATGTACAGTTTGCAGCGCCGCCGCTGGCTCTGTTGCCGGGAGCTGCTTTGTACCTTGGGGTTCCCGGTGGTGCCGGAGGTCGCGCTCAGCATGGGGGTCCCAGTAGTCCCAGTGCGCGACCGCGCACGTGCAAAGGAAATCTGTGGAAACGCCATGCACTTCGGCTGCGTTTGCGTGATTCAGTTTTTGGCAATGGCATGCTTCTCACCCAGGAGGTTGTCAGCCAGAGATGGCCGTGTTCCGCTTCCCAATGACGAGTCCGAGTCCGAAGACTGACCAGCCATGCAGACAGGCTGGATCGAATCTACCGCCCTCGTGCCACTCCAACGTGTAAGGACCCGCTCAGCTTAAGGTCTAGTTTAGCTGCAGTTTGTTCCCCAGTCACTTGCCAACCTTAAGCCTGTGGAGCCTGCAAACCTGTAAATTTGTCGCTCAGCAGACGGGTTTCAAACAATTTGGAGACGGCCCCCAAGTGCCCAAGACCACTTGAGAACAATTGCTCCTTACTTAAGACTAAGCTTCGGAATCTCCCTCAAGTGGTTTTGAAGTCATGCTCGGCCCTGCGCCCTGGAGACTGGAGAGCCCTGCGCCAAAAAGAGGCTCGGGAGAGGCAGATAGTGGAGAGCCAGAGGGGTGTAAGGGTAGGTAGCGGACAATGAGGCCTAAATAAGCGCAAAATAAGGGCCAGAACTATCATCTATTTAACGCTTATTCAGACGTCATTATCCACTGCTTGAGACTTCATTCAGCAGCTATTTTGCCGTGGTTTGTATCACCCTCCTGGCGCCCCATGAGAACAGAGCGCATGCTCATGTTGCCACGCATGTAGTCCGGTGAAGGGGTGAAGGCTGAGAGGTGAGTTAAAGGCGAAATAAGAGTGGAATAAGAAAATAATGGTGGAATAAGGGCTTAGGGGGGTGAAATAAGGGTGAAATAGTGATGGAATAAGGGCTTAGGGGAGTGAAATAAGGATGAAATCATGGTGGAATAAGGGCTTAGGGGAGTGAAATAAGGGTGAAATCATGGTGGAATAAGGACTTAGGTGTGAAATAAGGGTGAAATCATGGTGGAATAAGGGCTTAAGGGAGTGAAATAAGGGTAAAATAATGATGAATAAGGGCTTAGGGGAGTGAAATAAGGGCAAAATAATGGTGGAATAAGGGCTTAGGGGAGTGAAATAAGGATGAAATAATGGTGGAATAAGGGCTTACTGGGAGAACAGAATGCTCATGTTGTCACGCGTGTAGTCCGGTGAAACACGGGGACGCTTGCAGCCATGACACCGTTCAAATGCTTCAGATGTGAGGACATGTAGCCAAATGCAGTTGCAAGCGCCGTCATTCACACACATTTGTTTCTTTTTCAACTGAACCGTTTCGGCCCAGCGGTGAATGGAGGCCTCCGAGTCCTACTGTTGCAGGTGGGGCGAGCTGGACTCATGCCGGTCCTGAAGAGGCCAGTGGCAAAGTCTACTGGCAGACCTCGTCCTAAGCCACTGGCCAGCGCAAGGACAATAAGGCGAAAGCCTGCAACAGCTTCACGGAAGCGGCCTTCGAGTGAGGTGGCCCACACACGGCCAAGACAGCCAAGGCAATTATCAGTGGAGCGGACTCCCCCACTATGTTCGTCGTCATCAAGCTCAGACAGTGACTCAGTATCGATGACGAGGCGACCAGCGCCGACAGTTGCAGGCCCACGTCCAATAGCACACTTTGATCCTGCCGGGCCTCCTCCACCTATTCCTGTAGATGTTGGACACGCAGCAGTCGCACGCGGTGCTCCAGGAGGCCCTCCGCCGCCGACTGTGCCTACAAGACCTTCCCGATCATATCCACCTGTGCCAGGTCCGACCCCTGTACATGTTGGACACGCAGCAGTCGCACGCAGGATCCAGGAGGCAACTGTGCCTACAAGACCTTCCCGATCGTATCCACCTGTGCCAGTTTTCCGACCCAGCTAAGATGCCGCCAGCGCAAAATCAACAGTTTCTTGTGTAGAGTGGGCAGTCTTGCTTCGTGTTCTGCGCAGCTGGTACTGTTTGTTTGCGGGCAATCACATGTTGGTGCACGCAGTGTTCCAGTGCCAAGCAGCGGCACAGGGTAGCCTCTCCGACTCCCCGCCATGGCTCCTAAGGCGAAAAAGGACAGCCCTGGCGACGTCAAGGCTAGTACTGCCGATGGTGACAAGGCAAAAGGGAGCGATCTGAAAGGCAAGCCGAAAGCTGCCGCGAAAGCAGTTCCAAAAGCAGGCCCAAAAGCAGGCATGAAAGCAGCCCCACGACCGCTCAAGCCAGAGACGAAGACAAGGACTCGCGTGTGTGAAGAAGGGTTCACGTGCTGGTAGGTGCAGTTTGACTCAAGTTTGTGCACAGACCCCCCTGTCAGGACCCCAGTCGAGCCGGAGAGCAAGGACAAAAAGGAGAGGGACGGCAAGGTTAAGAAGCCCGTCACGGACCAGGACAGCAGGCCCGAGAAGCGGGCCAGGACCCTGTCTGACGACAACCTCCGGAAGCCGCAAAGCAAGATCCTGAACACAGAGTCAGAGGACGAGTTGTGGTACCCCGACGGGACCTGCGTGGACGTTGGGCCTCGCGGGGGGAGCGCCAGTGGAACTGGTCGGAATCTAGTCAGCCGAAAGCAAGCAAGTCAATCTTCCCTGCTTTACTTACTTGTAGTTGCTGTTTCATGCCCGTGGGGCCCACGAAGGAAGATCAAGAGTGAAGTGTACAACTCTCAACGGACCATGAAGCAGTTTGTTGCTCCATGGACGCAAGCAGGGAATCAGGGTGGAAAGCACAAAATGATGCTGGAATAACGGTTTTGGGGTGCAACGCGTGTAGAGACACGGTGGAATAAGGATTTTGGGGGTGGAATAAAGGTGATAAAGAAAGGTGGAACAAGGCTTTGGAGGTGAAATAATGGGTGATATTTTGGATGGGGTGAAGGCTGAGAGGTGAGTTAAAGGTGAAATAAGAGTGGAATAAGGACTTAGGGGAGTGAAATAAGGGTGAAATAGTGATGGAATAAGGGCTTAGGGGAGTGAAATAAGGGTAAAATAATGGTGGAATAAGGGCTTAGGGGAGTGAAATAAGGATGAAAATGGTGGAATAAGAGCTTAGGGGAGTGAAATAAGGGTGAAATAATGGTGGAATAAGGGCTTAGGGGAGTGAAATAAGGGTGAAATAATGGTGGAGTAAGGGCTTAGGGGAGTGAAATAAGGAATTAAAAGCTCAAATAAGGGTGCAGGGTGCTACGCGACTGCCAAGGACAGCCATTTGCAACAGTGGCTCGAGGGACTGGAGTCCGAGTACCTCAGTCCCAAGATGCTCAAGCATGCCTCCAGAAAAACCCTCTGGTCACTCTTGACCTTTCTGACCGGTTGGGCTCCGGAGGATGCCAAAGTGGCTGGGAACAGAGCCGGGTGATTAAGGCGCTCAAGGCTGGGCACTCATGAGAGTCATTTCACAAGATTGAGAATCAGCACGCATTTCGGTTCACAGTAAGTGGAAGAGGCTCAGAGGCATGTGCAGTACAACAACTTACCTCAGACAAACACTGGTGCAAGCCCCAAATGCCTCCCGTTCATGCTTGGCCAATTTTCCCAAAGCCCCACACACACACCCACGCATCTCAGCCCCAGACAGAGAACAAACGCAGGGGAAGGCCTTTGGATCGGACCGCGTGGACGGGTGTGGAAGTCCGCCAGTTTCTTCGGTTGCAAATGGCAGCCATCGTGGGAAGCTGAGCTGCGAGTGATAGGGCAGCGAGCCCCGTTTTTCACACGACACTCTGCATTCCCTACCTGATTCTGAGGCCAAGGGCCAGCTTAGCCCAGACAAATTGGGCGGAATGGCTTTCAAGCTGCCTGAGCACGATGGAAGTGGACGACCTGCTCCACTACCTCGACACATCCAACACTTCATAGATACTCAGGAGCTGTCAGCAGCTTATGTAACGGTAACGAGAGCGGGCCGTGCTGATGCAGTCCGAAATTCCCGTTCTGAGGCTCCCTCCCAGCAAGATGAAGGCAGTGAGCTTACCAAAGGAGGCCACTGTGAAGCCGGCAAAGCCATCAGGTGTGGCTGCGGCAACCTGCCTTCTAAAAGGCATGAAGATTTCAGGACAGGGTTTGAGTCTGCGTGGGTAACAATGCTTATCGCGGAGCAAAGGCTTAAAGTGGTGTAAGCTTCGTGATTCAAACCTTAACGCCGTTAGGCCACTAGCATTGACGGAGTAGGGGTTGAGAGGTGAATTAGAGGTGACATAAGGGTGGAATAAGGGCTTACGGTGAAATGTGAGTGGAGAAAGGGCTCAGGGGTTCAAAAAAGGATGAAATAATGGTGGAATAAGGATTTTGGGGGTGAAATAAAGGTGATAAACAAAGGTGGAACAAGGCTTTGGAGGTGAAATAATGGGTGAAATTTTGGATGGGGTGAAGGCTGAGAGGTGAGTTAAAGGTGAAATAAGAGTGGAATAAGGACTTAGGGGAGTGAAATAAGGATGAAATAATGGTGGAATAAGGGCTCAGGGGAGTGAAATAAGGGTAAAATAATGGTGGCATAAGGCCTTAGGGGGTGAAATAAGGATGAAATAATGGTGGAATAAGGGCTTAGGGGAGTGAAATAAGGTAATGGTGGAATAAGGGCTTAGGGGTGAAATAAGGGCGACATAGAGTTGAATTAAAGGTGAGATAAGGGTGTAGGGTGCTTGGTGACTACCAAGGAGCGATTCATTTATTCATGGGCAGAATCTAACATGGCCCTGTGCAGGACCAGCCGTTCCTTCGATTCCTGCTGTCAAAAAGGCTACCGCGACCCAGCCAACGGTCCATGCGATTCAGGCGGTGGACCCTCGCACGATTCCGTCTGGCAAGACAGGTTACACTCCACCAGATTCTCCAGTGTCAGATGGCCCCGCATCGCTACCCACAACCCCCAAGACCCCGATGAGGAAGCACCAGAAGAGGCCAAGCAGCCCGGGCCAAAGCCTCACGCCGAGGAGGCAACGCAGCTGATCCCGTGGAAGGGTGGAAAAGGAGAATACGGGTGGAAGAAAGGGGGAATAGCAACGAAGTAAGGAAAACATGGGCAATGGAAATAGAAGTGGAATAGAGGTAGAGCAATAATGTCATGAGAGTCTTGTCAGTGTGGAATTCTGATGCGTGTGGTTCTTTATGTTCATTGTGGCCAAACTGGACGACGCAGGGCGAAAGAGTTGAGGGCAACGTGCAAGAGCATGCCAAAGAGCACAGCCGCGTCGGGACTTTCACAGAGATCGACGCGAGCAGCAGACCTCTCAGTTAAGGCTAGTTTGCTTAGTGCGTTGGTAGTGTGGGTTTAATTGTGGCCGTGGCCAGCCAAGGCAACCTTGGCCTCCGTGCCAGCCTCCTCCAGCAAGGCTATACCAAAAAACACACACTTTGCCCGCAACTGTTGTGTTTATGTTTAGCGCTGCAGAGGTGAGCTTTTCCAGTTCCGAGGAGGAGGTTGCGCCGCCTGCTGAGGAGGAGACGCAGTACCACCCACCCTACATTGGCAAGGGCGTCTCTGGCGAGCTCTATGTGTGCGACCCAAATCTTGCAGCCATGGTCCGACTGCCGATGAAGAAGTGCAGACAGTGGGCACTGGTGGAGTCAGCCACCTTGACAGACTTGGCAAGGCCCCAGATTCGCGCGGTGGCGCTTGAGGGCGATGGCATCCAAGACAGGTACGTGCACGAGTTGATGTCACGCAGCAAAGTGATCCCATTGGAGCGCCTTGCCTACACACAGGCCAGGGGCTTTTGGTTGTCAGTTGCTTGTTTTGGGCGTATCTGAGGGATGACCTGGACGTCGTGGCATACCCGGAGCCGGAATGCCATGTGGACCAGTCTGAGCAGCTTGAGGACGATGACCAGGACGGAGAGCGCAGTGACGCTGAGGGGCAGAAAGACTTGGACGAAGGGAGCCAGGAGCCAGACGTGTCACCGCAGTTCACGCCGCCGGAAGCAGCAGAGGAGGAGGGAGAGCCTGGCTCCTTGTCAACAGTATAGCTTCAGTCACGCATTGGTCATCCCATCCATCCCTGACGGGGCAAACATGCCTGGAATGAGGGTATTGCTGTTTCCATGGAGTTCAGGGCAACAAGGGGGAAACAAGGATTTAGGGTCAAATAAGAAGGGAAAAATGGTTGGGGTGACTTGGTGTGGAATAAGCTTTTCAAGAAACAAGAGCGACGGAAGAGTGGAATAATAAGGGTTTAACAGTGAAACAATGGTGGAATAAGGGTGGCATCAACGAGGCTTGGCTGAAATAGTGGCAGAAAAAGGGGGTTAGTTTAGGGTGTGAAATAAGGGTGAAAGAAGGGTGAACTAAGGGTGAAATAAGGGTGAAATAAGCGTCTACAGCTACAAAAAAAGGCAAAAATAAGAGTGGAATAATGGCTATGGATAAAGGGTTTAGGGGTGGCACAAGGGTGGAAGAAACTAAGTTTGATAATAAGTGTGGGTGGTGAAATATGCTTGAACTAAAATTGACATGAAGGTGGGAATGAGGGTGTAGTACGTAAATGATTTTTCCCTTTATCCGCCCCCTGTGCATTGCCAGGTCATGAGATTGCCTGTGAAGACGAGGAAGAGGAAGAGGAGATGCCCGAGAGAGACGAGGAGTGAATCGACTTAGTCTAAGCCTCCCTGCGCAGACTCTACAGCAGCTATGTGATTCACTAGCCTGTAAATCTAAAGTCTACGTAAAGTATGAGCGCTCTGGGAGGGCGGGCTAGTACTCGTGCCCAGATCAATTGCAGGATGGAACCAGGGACAAGATTGTCATTTTCCCCCTCAAGCGCTGTTATTACGAGCAGATTCGGTCAGGGGACAAGAAAATTGAATTCCGCGATGCCTCCCCCTACTGGTCTACCAGATTACAGAATGCAACACACGCAGTCTTCCGGCTGGGACCCTCTTTGTGATTTCAGCAGCACGTTTGTTGGCAATATGTATTGTAACGCTAAAGGGCGGGCCCGGCAGATAGTTCAATCATCAAACGCAGGCTATGATCCAAAAAAGTCTTTGGTTCCCAAGCAGATCACTTCAGTGCGCAAAATTCGGGTCGAGGAAGCCATTGCCTGTGGAGCTCCCCA
>CAJNIZ010006232.1:0-18011 GCA_905231905.1 Symbiodinium pilosum
AGTAGTAGTAGTAGTAGTTGTTGTTGTTGTTGTTGTGGTCGTGGTCGTGGTCGTGGTCGTCGTCGTCGTCGTCGTCGTCGTCGTCGTCGGCGGCGGCGGCGGCGGCGGCGTCGTCGTCGTCGTCGTCGTCGTCGTCGCGTCGTCGTCGCGCCGTTGCGGGTCGCCGTCGTCGTCGTCGTCGTCGCGGTGGTCTTGGTTGTTGGTTGTTGGTTGTTTTCGTTCTGGTTCTCGTTCTTGTTCTTGTTGGGGCGGGGGCGGCATGTCGGCATTGTTCCCAGAATTGACCAGCAAGCCAGTCAATCCCTTTTGCCTTTTCAATGAGACTCCAAGCATCGCATGTAATGGATAACTAAGGGGCCCTTGCAGACTTTAGCGGCACCTCGACCTCGAAGCACGCAAAAGTTCTGAAGCTCATCCAGTTGCCCAGCCCTCGAACCCTGAATCCTCAACTCAAAGCTCTTATAAGCCCTAGACCTTAGTTCCTATAGGTCCTTAGCCCACAGCCCTAGGAAGCAAATCTGGCAACCAAGCGCGCGGAGCGTGAGAAGCGCGAGGCGATTGCGGAGGCTACTCGGCTTCAGCAGAGGCTGCAAAATGAAATCTCTATGATACAGGTACAGTGCTGTCTCGCCCAGAGAACTGACTTGTGTTGCGTCTTGCTTGTTCCCATGGCAAGGTGTCGATGGCCTAATTAGTGTGTTTCAAGTCGATTCAAATTCGGCTTCGCAGGTGCGAGATGGCCCAGCCAAGCCCAGTCATGTCATCGCTTCCCCCTCATATTAACGCCCTCCCTCATATTAGATATGGGTTTGCCAGACTTCCAAATTCTGAAATCTGCCCCCAAGACTATTTTTTAAAGGGCCAAGACTAAAGTTAATTGCGGCTCGGATCCTGTGAATTGGGGGGAGTCCCTAGCACGACTCTTAAGGATTAGGGATCTCCTGGATTTCTATACACAAATTCCATAAACAGATTCCAAGGCCCTAATTTGAAACAATCCTTGACTGGCCCTCGCTTTGAAATAGTCCCTAATAAGGACCAAATTTGGAATAATCCCTCATAAGGCCCTGCTTTGAAATAGTCCCTAACAAGGCCGTAATTTGAAACAGTCCCTGCTAAGTCCCTAATTTGAAATAGTCCCTACTAAGTCCCTATCTGAAATAGTCTCGAATAAGGCCCTAATTCAAAATAGTGCTTAATAAGGCCCTAATCTGAAATAGTCGCTTATCAGATTTAATCGAGTTTGATACAATTCTAATCAGATCTCAATAGGACCCCAGTATATACCCCCCGAATGTTCGGGTCTTATGATAAATACCCCCCCCCAATATGACGAAATACGGTTCGGAGCATTTACATTGGCGGGGGACCCTTCAATATTACGTAGGGGAAACGCTTAGAAACCTGAATAGATGCTGATACTCGCAGTCCCACTCTGATTTTTCGGTATCCTTTCAATAGCTTGCGCTAGGCCGAGCGCTTGGATGCTCTCGAGGCGATCTCCTCAGACCTGAGAAGAAGCTTATGGTTCCAGGAAGGTCTTAGAGAAGGGTTTAAGGAGGCTTAAGGCATTGGGTTTATGGTTCCTGTGAGGTGTGTGTCGGGCTATCAACTGAGTCATGTCCCATGCCAGTGAGTGTGGTTGCCTGCAGCTCTTCTTGAACCGAAGTCTTAAGCAAAGGCTTCGAGTCGTGTCCTTGCATGCAGCCTTTGCAAACATTCGCGTCTTTGAAGGCGTTGTTATGATGTTCTAGCTTCCCCCGAGCTAATGTGAAACCCATAAAGCCACCTTTTATGCAAGAGAAGACCTTTCTTTTTTGAGAGGCTAAGAGCACTGTTGCACTTCGGCTGTCGAAGCATGCAACAGCGGCCTTGTTGAGTGTTGAGTCTAAGGCAGCTACAGGAGGGGAGCTACTTTGTAGGGACTCCCCATGCCTCCTATATACCCCTCACATACCCCTGATACAACATCCTGATATTACCTCCCCCAATTGGAAACTCCCATCTTGTAGTCGGTCGGAAGTGGGAGTATGTTCCCGAGGGATAAGTCAACTTGGATTGGACCGGCAGACGCCCGAATAATTCATGGGATCATGTCCTCATCCTCGGCTCCACGCTGAGGATGAACAACAACAAGCTGACCTTGAAGCAGAGAAGGAGCAGGCACTACGGGGCTAGGCCCGAGAGGGCCCACGTATCTATATAGTGCGTAACTTGACCGGCTAAGCCCTCTTGTTGTTTGGCTCGGTTGCCACACAGTTGTCACAGCATTGGCATTGGCGTGTACCAGCACGGCACATCGAGACGAGCTGCGAATCATTTCTGTTTGGGATTGTCTCTGTGGAAGCCAGCGAAGGAAAAGTTATCCCTGCAAAGATACTTCACCAAATCTTCGCACCTGGTCGTCTGCCTTGCTCTACGACTAGCACTGCGGAGTATATGAGGATCTCCGAAATGAAGCCGCGTGGAAGTTCTCAGTCTTCTTCTTGCATCCAGTGGCACACGCTCCCGCTGACGAGCGAACAGGTGTTGCCACACATCTGAAACTCTGAAAGAGTCATCCTTGAATCCTGAGCCGCTGGGCCTTAAACTCCCAACCCCCAAACTCCTCAATATTCTTAAGAGTGTCTCCTGTGGTTGAGGCACGTCAGGAGCAGGAGGCAAAAGCTCAAAAGCTGGCAGAGGAGCATGCGGCTGAGCAGCACGGCAGCAAGACCTAATGGACCAGACATGGGGTCGGGGGCCAGGGCTTGTGCCTTGGGGCTACTTCAGACTTACCTAGACCCTGTGACATAGTCTGTAGTGGGCGGCCAATTTCTTATTGTAAAGTGTTGTACTCCCCAAAAGAAAGCTACATTTCAGCCAAATTTGAACAAGTCTTCAATCTGGAGGCGCAGATGAAGGATTTCGGATAGGTTTATTAAGGGTGTAAGGTTTTGCGTGATGCACGAGACGGACATCCAACAGCTGGTGGACTCAGGCTTAAGCCTTGAGGTCCCGAGGATTGGAAGTAACAGGAACCGATTGTCCGTAACAGTGGAGTGTAACAGGAACCGGCCCCAATTCATAACAGGAACCGGCCGGTTTCCGTAACAGGGCCGCTGGACCCTGCGTGACGGGAAGCAGCCGGGGCTTCGGAAAACGCAGACATGTGTTGAGACTGGCTAAAACTTTCTTCCTCGGACTCTGCCAAAAAGGGGACCGATTTTGGGTCCCCCTTCTAGATGGATTTTGTCGGGCCTTTCCGGCTTCCTACCAACCTTAAACCAAGCGACTGCCCCAAGTATCAATTTATCATTCTGAAGCAAGGGCAGAAATGTGAACTTCAAGGCTTAGGGTTTAGTTTAGGGTTTTCGGATCCAAGTTTTTGGGTTTAGAAAAAGTAGTTCCATAAAACGGGGACCAACATATTGTAGTCCCTACTTGGGCTGGGGTCTCGCAATTCTGCCTCACTTGGAAGGTCAAACGGATTTAGTAAGTGTACTTATAGCCCTGAAAAAGCATATAGCAACCTCTGTTAGCTGTTATCCCTATAATGAAGAAGTCCCCTTGATCCAGAACTTAAAGCCATAAACCCTGACCCTTAGACCCCAAACCCTGACCATCCCTGACCATTGGAAGGTGAAGATCTACAGCTTTTGTTTGGAGTTTAGTCTCTAGGATTTTCAGGGTTTAGGTACGAGTTGCCATCATACCTTGGAGTCATAGGAGTAGTAGTAAGGGTACTTATAGCTTACAAAAAAGCATATAGCAACCTTTGCTGTCCCTTTAATGAATAAATTCCCCTGATCCAGCACCCTAAACCCTGACCTTTGGAGAGTGAAGAAGTTTAGGGTTTAGGGGGTTAAAGGTTTATGTTCAGGATTTAAGAAGGAGTGTAGAAGTAGTGCGAGTGCCAGTACGAGCAGACAAATGATTAGAATGAGGTACAGGCAATTTGCAAAAACAAAAAAAGTAGCACTAGTGGTAGCTCAAGCAGAAAATGAGTAGAACGAGGTACAAGCAAGTTGCAAAAAAACTGTCCTGGAGAGGGACCGATCTTTGGTCCCCCACTTTGCGAGATTTGGGCTCCGGGATTTCGGTTTCGGCTGCTTGGCGGCCTGGTTTCGGTTACGTTTTGGCTGCCGTTTCTGTTACGGTCCCGGCTGGTCCCCGTTACCAGTCCGGAAAACTGGTTCCCGTTACGGCCAAAATGGTTCCTATTACTCCCCGCACCCTTGACCCTTTCTTTCACGCTGATTTGGCCACACAATTACATAAGCTAGCTTTCAAACACGCTGCAGATCATAACCACCAATATGAGCATTTTCCGTTCTACAGTCCTTACCAAATGTATTTGGCATACAGTGGGGCGGCGTGTCACCCAAATGGAAGATTGAGGAGGCCTTGCCACCCTGAGCTTTTAGGCGCCACAGGTTTCAAGATTTAGGGCTGACCTTGTTTTTTGATCTACAATCTGGATGATCTACGTGCTTTAGCTTTTGGTCACGGAAGCTTCATGACATGCGAGCAGCCGTGTTGCTGGGGATTCCACATGAAATTCCAGCCGGAATTTTCCATACCAGGAGCAGGGAAACATTTTTGGGGGTACCATTTTTTTTCTGGGCCCTTTCTAGGGGACTGGTTTCCGTAGATGAAGGCCATGAAGGATGAAAGAGTTACTGTGCAGTAGAGGAGCTCATCGAGTTGGTGGGAAAACCGTGTTCTTTAGGGTACGTGGACTAAATAAAAAAACCCACCCACAAGAGATGCAGTAGTGGAGCAGGCAAAAACAAAAAGAAACCACGAAAGCAAGAAAGAAATGACTAAATATTAAAAGACATGAAAAAAGACCAGGAAAGACAGAATCAGAAAGAAAGGAAGAACAAAAAACAGAAAAGACGAACACTTACAAAAGAAACACATGCAGAAGGCTATCTTTTTGTTTGTATTATAACACTGTCATTTTTGTGTGTTTCATGTTACTATAGTAAAAATATAAGGACTATTATGAGCGTCATAACTAATTCAGATGATATGCATCACATCTCATATCTAATCCTTCATCATAATTTATGTTTGTCAAGAGTTTCCACCAACCCACCTTTTTCCATGATATTTCATCATGTTTCATCGGTTTTCATCACATTTCATCACTCCTTCATCATGTGCGCATCCTTTTCCACCAATTTGGCATTTGCTGCAATTTAATGACTTCAGCCACTTCTGACTGCATCATACTTCCTCATTTTCACGACATTTCATCATATTTCATCGTTGCCGTAATATTTCGTTATGTTTCCACATATGGTCATTGGTTTGATCAGTTTTGAGCGTTGTTCATAATTGTTTATTGGTTCTGTCGTGATTCATCATCTTCATCATGTTTCACGATCTTCCATCACTTCCTATGATGTTTAACGATTTGCATCAATTTCAGCCCCTCCAACCCAACCGCCGAACTTATTTACGAAAGCTTCCCAGGCTCTCATCTTGAACCCAGCTTTGATGATCTGTACTAAGTCAGGCAGGGTAACCGAAGCACCAGACCCACCCGGCAGGAGGATTTTCTGGTGGGCCTCGAAAATAGGCATGACGAGGGGTCTGTTTAGACGCGGTTTCGGGGTGCTGTTTCGGGGCTGTGGAGACGGCAGTTTTTTAGGCATTTTGGAAGCCGTTCTTGGGCACGCGGAGGCCGTTCGCTCTCCGCCGCTTCATGGACAAATGCATGCGCCTGTTTGTACCCTGCTTCTAAGCTTTCGTCCCACCCCCTTCCCGTGGGCGCAAGTCAAATTTCGGTCGTCACATTTCATCATATCTTATCGCATCTCATCATATTTTATCATCATTCAAGATGTGTCGTTGTCTATCATATTCTATCATTTTGCGTTATGTTTCATCATGTCCATCTTTCTTACTAAGGCTTTCTTATCATACATCATGTTTACCATACGTCATGATATCACAACTTTCCATCATTGTGCATGGTTTTCCGTCGCTTTCTAGAATTCTTCATGATTTCCAACAATGTTCATCATGTTTCGCCTTTTCTCTTCACACAGCATCATTGTCGCCAGTCATCATCATGTTGCAACATTTTCAAAAACTGTTCAGCACTGTTCATATGTTTCATGGCTTTTGTCATTCTTCATCATTTTTGTCATGCTTCGTGACGTTCCTTCATTGTCTCTCGTGTTTCATGGTCTTCCGTTCGAAAACAGGGCGCACCCTGCCCCCCAACATCCACCCGAAAAAATGACACCGAAAAAATCTTAACCCAAGGAGCAGGCACTCAAACCTGCGAGCCCTAGAGCACGGTCTGTGTTCAGGATTCTCTTTGCCACACCTATGATCATCTGAATGCTCCAAGGCAAAAGAAGTTCCAAGAAGAGGAACGCAAGAGGCGCGTGGAACAAAAGCAGCACTTCGAGGCGCAAAGTGCCCTTCTTGCTGGCCTGCAGGCAGTAAAGGAGAACTGTTCTTGCCGGCGTTCGAGTTTTGTAATTCAATAGTAGACGAAGATCCAAACGTTCTGATTTCATGATCCCACTGTTTGATCGATCCACGTAGAAGACAGATCAGGACAGCTGCGCAGCTGCAGACCGGAATCCTGAAGCATCCTGAAGCCTACTCTCTCGGCCCAAAATTGTGCCGCTTGCAGCCGCGGCTCAAGGAGGAGGTTTAAGAAATCGGCGCCATGCAAGCCCAAGCCATGGCCTATAGAGGCCAACACATAGAGGAGTACAGTGGTGGAAGCCAGCTGGAGGCTCCATGTCATGGCTTGGCGGTTTGGGTGTTCAGCTTCGAGCTTCAATTTCAATGGCTGAGGGTCTGCAGATTCAGGCCTTAGAGTCGAGGGTTGAGGGTACACGGCGAGAGGCACCCGTAAACACAAAGGACATAATTCTCTTGGAGCGTCAGCTATTCGTAGCACCTTCAAGCCTCATGTTAATCGAGCTGGAAAGAAAGCGGGCCCTGGTAAAGTGTGGCAAGGAGGGGCCATCATGATAAGCACGAGGCTCAACCTCCAATACTTATCGGGCTCCGCCGTTCGGCACAGAAAGGCTCTGCTTGAATGCAGAGCGGATATAGACAGGCATTTGCTTCACAGCTGAGGTTGTGGTCCGAAACCTGAGTGGTCAGACCATGCAATTCACCATGGCAGCTGAACTCAAGAGGGCTTAATTGATGGCACTATGGGGGCATTGTGGCTTTTGAGGGTAGGTTTGCTTTCTTGTTGCAGTAAGAGTTTCCTCGTGGGAGTCTATATCGTCCTCAGGGGGACCCTAACACACTCCTTGAGGCCGCTTTCCCTCAACCCTAAATCGTGGTCCCTTAGGTTGCCTCTGTTTTGGGAAGCCCTCATTCGAGAGACAACCTTGTACGAGGTGCACACATAAAGCTTTGGCTTCAGGATTTGGGGTTTGAGATCCCGTTGATCTGGTGACTATGCCGAACCCAACCTCGCCTGCATGTTCAAGAGTTTTTTTTTCACGCCGGCAAGCCCGTCTATGTTTATGCTAGAGAGAAAAGATGAGAAGTAAGCGTTATGCCACTGTACTATGACCGCAGCAAGATCGGCAGCATCCTGAATCATTAGGAGCCGTACCCTCACTAAGTCTTATATGCTCAGAGTATGTGCCCTCAATTCTCGTTTAATCATTCAGGGCTTTAGACCCTATACCCTAGACACAAACCTTAAGCCCAACTCGAACTACATTTAGTGTGCTTGTTGTACATTCGTTCATGGTAGGCTTCCACGAGACGAGGGCTCTAAGATTTTGCCTCCCCTTGCTAAATTTGTATGGCTTAGGTTGGAGGGCTTCGTCCTAAGGCAGTACACCAGAAAACCGGCACACTCTTTCAAAAGTTGCCCATCGCGCACTTCAGTTGCGCCACCTCGAAAGACTAACGCGGCACTATAGTGCTGAGGTGAGCTTGAAGAGATCGGTTTCAGGGTTTCCTCAGGACAAGTCCGCCATCATCGGAGACGTGAAGCAGCGGTTGTCTCAACAGACGCGGGCAACTGGGACTCGAGTCAGTTCAGCTCCAAGATTCGCTTGAGGTTTTACTTATGGAGCCTTTGCTGCTTTTCCAGGCCCGTCCGAAGATAAGTGCCAAAAAGGGCGACCGATGCCTGATGCTGATGCTTATTAAGCCTTGTTAGATATCACGTGTGTTGGGGCAGATACCATCATTAAGCTGCATGTTTGGTATACATCTTTGGATGGTTTTACCAATCAGAGTTTAGGGTTTACACGCACGGCAACAACTTGAGCCAGTTCATTTCCGGATTCGTGCAGGCAGAGTGATCTGCTACGAACAGCAGACGCCCAGTTGTTTCTTCTTATGTTCTTTTGGTCTGTTCCGTACTTGTTCCTTGCGTCCTGTTCGTTTCCACCCTATGTCATTTATGTTTGGTAATTTGTGTTTTCTTCTTTTCTTCTTCAAATATAGCTTTCTCTGTCCTCCTGATGTCCTCGTTCTTTCCATTTTTGTCCGCCTTGCTTCCGCTTCATTTTCGCATGGTTTCCTTTGCCTTTCCTTTGTTTGTCTGCTCATGTCGTTATTATTTGCCTTTTCTGCTGTCTCCCTCTTTGTGTTATTTCTACCTTCTCCTCATTCCCTTGATTTTCTCCGTGGTTCCCCCTTGTTTTTCTTTTATGTCCTCCTGATCCTCTCTTTTTCCCCTGTCTCCAAATTTCGTCAGTACTTTCCGAGTTAGGTAGGGTTTCTGGCAGTTTTCCCCCAAAGCACACCTCTCTTGGATTCGCCATGCCACCAGACGACTTTGTACTTTCCTTTGCGACTGCAATGTCTTCCCTCCTTTGTTTTGCTTCTTTCCTCCTTGCTCGCCTTGTTTCCTTTTCACATAGTCCTTAATTTGTTCCGGTTTCCTTTTAACCTCCTCGTGGTGTAGTACTTATTTCCGTACCTTTTCCCAATTTCTTCATTGTTTTCTCCATGCTTGCCATCTCTCCTGATCCAATGTTTCTGTCCTCCTGGATTCCTTCTTATTTCCTTGTATCACTCTATGTCCTTACCTTTTCTGTTCTTTCTCCTTTGTTACTTGTATGTCTGATTCTGCTTCCTTTAAAACCACTCAGCATCTATTTCGTTTATTTTCATCCGAACCTTGCAAAGAAGTTTCTCTGTGGAGTGGAGGCCTCCACCATGGAGGGGGGGGGGGTGCACGGAGGGCCCCAAGACGAGTTCTCCAGAGCTGACCAGAACATTTTTTATCCAGACTCATTTTTCGGGAGAAGGGTCTTTGCGAGGGGAGGGGCTTGGCATCTAGTATGGGGTTTAGAGTTTTTTGGCGCGTTGGGTAGCCAAGTTTGTTTAGAAAACTGCCAACTTTATGGATTTGAAATTCTCTCCAGTAAGCCGGAACCTATTATCATGTAGTGATGTCGCAGGGGGCTTTCCATTCATTCTTTGAGCCCTGTTGCGCATCATGCGTTGCGGCACCCAGACTTTTCTGGGCTAGTAAGGAACTTTTGTTAAATCAGAATGCGTAGTGCTACCCCCTAGCAATCCCTGGATAAAGCCATTGCCTGACAGCAACCTAGCCTTCGTAACCCTTGTACATATTCGAAGACCTCCACGTCTTGATTAAGTATGTGCGCCATGCTACATGGGGTGAGGTGAAATACCACGAAATCCGACTCGTTGCAACTCGGCCAAGGTTCAAAACTGAGGGTGCTTCCTTTGGTATAATGTGTCGGGAGCAGCAGATTCGAGGATTTCGCGTTGTGTAGCTTTGCTCTGATCCGTGGCAAGGGCTTTCACCATTTTTGTCGGCAATGCAGGTCATTCTTACGCAGGGGCGAACTGTGTGCCTAGCATCCTTCCAGGAGAAGCAAACATGCCCCATGACATTCTTGGCCTTGGCACTCCAAACCGTAAATCCAAAGCTTTCTATAACGCACCCTGTCTCCCAAACCCGTTCAGTGCAAGGACGCCAAGCGTCTGTGCGAGGCTTCGAAACGAAACCCTTGTGGTCTGCATTCCCAAGGCTGGACAGCAATTGTCGGAACCAGACACCTTCGAGAAGCTGCACAGCGTGCACAACAGGTGACGTCTGGGAATCTGGGAGATGTAGGCAAAATCCCAATGTGAACCCGTCATGATGTGTCAGGTCGGCTTTTACAAAGAAAGGACTGGAGGACTTGTTTCTTGGATCCACTCCCCTCGACCACCATGAGGTATAGCGCTGCTTAGGATTCAGGCTTCAGCGATTGGAGGTTCCAGGCTCTCCAGCATCACAAAGACACAACACAGGCCATGCCGCTGCATTCTACAAATAGGCAGGACTAGCTGGGAGAACTACTCCCCGCCTAATTCATACTTCGTGGTTGCTGGCTGTCAACCCACCACCATCATCACCATCCACAATACGCAACATCGTAAGACGCATCGCCAGCATTCTCGTATCATATGCCACAAGCTCTTAGGGCTTGGCGACGCTGCACTCTTCTTCCTGTTGCTGCCACCCCGCTAGGTACGTTGCCCTTGCCAACCCAAGCCCTAAGCTCTAGAGCTTTCCTATTGAACTGCACCCCCCAGTTTCTGATCCCTAAACCCACCTAAATTGAAGCCTCAAAACCTGCAAACTCAGAACCTGAATTTTCTCTTTTCCAGGCATCCCTCCGCAACCCGCGGCAGCCTTGAGCTGAGCATGGTGGCAGCTTGCCAAGACTTGGACAAGCTGGAAATCAGCAGACTTACATGGTGGTTTCCTGAAAGCACGGGTTCCTTTTAGGCGTCCTACCGTAATGGCTTAAGTAGGTTCAGGAGAACATCTAGCAGTGGACAGCATCACATACCACATCATCCTGCTTATGCTGCAGACGCTTCTCATGTTCCATTTTTGAGCCCTTGCACGTTTAGGGTTTGAGGGTTAGGGTACCAGGGTCAGAAATGGTAGTGAAACTGCACTTGAGGCATCGCAAATACGAGAGCGCATAACCGTAAGATGAGGTTAAGATACACACAGGCAGCTACTCTGACTAAGCCCGCGATATTCTCCACAACCTCGCGTTAGCCATTGAACCAAAACACTTAAACATGGGTGGCGTTGCATCCCAGAAGAGGGGACCTTGAGCACCAGGTCATTTTTTGTTCTTTATTCACTTGGAGTTCTGGGGGCACTCTACGTCTGTCAGCAGAATACCATGTGAGCATTGGACACTTTGAGACAAGGCCAGTGCCGGGCTTGCATAGAAGGTGCTTTTCTCTCTTGCCTCACGACGAGACTGCCAAGCCATAAACGGGGGTTATATAGGTCATTATACAAGGGAGTATTATAGGGGTGAGTAAGGGGGATACTCGTTTAGACTATAGCTCAAGCGGGCTTCTCGAGGATGTTGGGTTCAGCACTTTAGGTGTAGGGGCTGAGATTTTCAGAGCCTTAGGGTCTTAGGGTTTGCGTGTTCTTGGGTGGTGACTCAGGTCCAAGCCTCTTGCCGATGGTGCAATGCGATACTGGCAAATGGTCCGCATGGGTACGTGGATACGGACATCGGAGAGTATTGCCAGCTGCCAGCAGTGGGTGATGTGACTAGCATAATTACAAATGAAAAAAAAAGCAAGGGAACCAGATGTCCTGAAGTAAGCCGGCAGTGTTTGTGATGTGATGGCTGTTGTGCTAGCTGCTCCGGTCGGGGAGCTGAAGCCACTGCATGCAAAGCCTCAAACAATCACAAAGACTGAGCCTATCAGTCCTTTCACCACTTGGGCGAGCTAAAGATGGTCCACTCTCCTGCACGTGAAAACTTTTGCCTGACATGGCTTGACTTCACTTAAGGCTCCAGCAGATGCCACAGCCTCATGGCCAGCCGCTGGGCCCATGGGCTGTGGCTTCCAGGGTTCGCAGCAGAGAATAAGTTGTAGCAGTACTAGTATTGTAATTAAAATTATTGTTACTATTACTACCCCTAAACCCTAAACCAAAGTACTATTCCTATGAGTCCTATTATTCTTACTAGTCTTACTAATACTATTACCAGTACTAGCAAGCCTCGGTGGCCCGGAGGGAAGGATCAGGTTTGGACTTTTACAAGGCTGCAAGGCAGCCTTATTCTGGTATTCTGTTAAGGAACTTAGTTTCAGTTACTATATTGGGAAATTATATTGATTGCTATATACATATATATATATATGTATGTATTATGGTAACTTAATTGAGGTTTCTCTGAAGGGGCTGCCTTCCATTGTTGCGACGCCTGGGGATACGTTTTAAGGTGCTTTCAAATGAGATAGCTGGTGGCTTGTGCTGCTGAGACCTGCATTGCACATCCAGCCAGCTGACCTAGCCGAAGAAACACTACTATAGATATAAGATATACTACTGTCCCGCCTATACCCTAGTGCTATTACTGTTACTATTAATATTATTACTACACTATATTTATTACTGCTATTGTAGTATTACTACTCCTAAAACTAAACCCTAGTACTATTACTATCCAGATTGTTATCTCAAGTATTATTATCATTACTACTATCTTCACGTTATGCAACTGAGCTAGCCTTCAGCCTTCAGTGGCATCCAGAGGCAGAACATGCAACCGCGACGCTCACTCATGCCCAGCAGTGGCAGATTTTGAAAATGACCGGTTCATTACCGTGTATGCTCCGAAAGAGGGGTCCCCTCAAAACTATTTGTAACCCGTTTTATTGTCAGGGCGCCTCAGGGTGCCTTCATTGAGAAGCCCGCAAGTCTTCTTGTGCATCTACAGCCCCGAACGTTGAATCCAAACCGTATCCGTTAGAACAAACAGCGTCGTTCCGCTACACGCTCATGCCGACCACAAAGCCTTGGGTTTCCATGCTGCGCGTATATTCTATATAACCCGGACATATACCCTATTATGGTATGTCCTTGTCGTTATAACACACTTGTGGTATATTATGGTATATTATATTACGGCTAATAGAATATGCTATGGTATGATTATGGTATATTCGGGTTATTTTAGTACAGTATGTTGCGAGCGTTGATAAGCGACCATCAGGAGAGTTGCAAGACCCAAACAGCGTCTTCACGTGGGCTGGGATTACCCCGGCAGCTCGGCAAAGGTACATATATTGGGGTTTATAGGGGTACTGAAAAAGAAAGTGGAAACTACTATTTAGGGTTTAGGGTTTAGGGGCAGTTTGGCTACGCAAGCGGACGGCACTCTGGCCGGAGGCATTCTGGGCGAGTTGGGAAACTGTGTGCATAGATTGGGGTTATATCGGGAGAATGGGACAGAAAATGGAAACGGCTACATAATAGGGTGTATAGGGATTATGGAAAAAATGGAAACTACTGTTTAGGGTTTAGGGTTTGCTTGTTTGGGGTGACCAGTAGACACAAAGCCTAGTGGGGTCTGTCGGAGACAGGCAGGCTGCCTTGCGGCCGAACGGCATGTGGGCAATTGCAAGGTGCCGGAAGTGCCCTCTTTGGTCTGCTGGGTTGCTGTTAAGGAGCTTAGTCTAAGCTACTATAGTTGGGAAACTAAATTTCTTTCTATAGATACCCATTATGGTGACTTAATTTAAGTTCCTTAACAGCAACCCAGTTTGGTCTTTTTCAGGGCTGACCGTTAATGGTGACAAAGATCGCTGCGGTGATTGCTTAGCCCAGGATTCTCGACCACAACCCCAGAATCACACGCCTTTGACTGCAACCCTAAACCGAGTTGAAGCGTTTGTGGCTGAGAATAAGGAGAACGGTCAGCAGCTTCTGCTTTAGTTTGAGTTGCTATCCGGCTGACGCAGAGCTCTCCCCCAAGAAGCCCAAAAGCCTTTAGCCCCATCCTCCAAGTCAAGCTCAGTTGATTCAAAACCCTACGAGCTCAAGCCTATTACCTGAAGCTAACCCTAATAAGCCGCCCAGGACACAAACCCACGGCAGCGTGAACATCCAGTGCCACAGTATGGAAATCCGATGGGTTCCAGGGCTGCACAGGGAAATCTGGTATGATTCTGGAGGTCTAGCCTGTGAGGTTTACTATTTGCAGTCGGTGGGTAGGCGTTGAGTGTGAATTAAGCTATGGAAGTAGCTTCAGGACGGGATATGTAATGTGACTTCGAACTTCCCATGAACTTTCAATCTCCGTTGTTTTTGTTTCGTCCGCGATTTCAACCTGTAAAGCATTGAGTTGCGACTCAGAACCTTGCCTCAAAGTTGCCACCATCCGCACCCTGAAGCCACATCTCAAAAACCCAAGACTAGGCTCTAAACCCTGATTCCTGGCCCCAAAATCTCAAGACTTGCCTTGAAACAAATACCAAAAGGCTTTCTCGGGCGTTCCGCCCAGGCGGCTACGATAACTGGGCTGTCGAAGCACGTCGTTACTGAGCAGCTAAGATGCTGCATTGCGGCTGTGTAGGGTTCCTGACCTCCGATCTGTGCCATTTGGAGGTATGGCCGGACTATCCATAACCGTCATAACGACCTCATCGGACTTCACCCCACATTATCGATTTCAGGCTTCGGAATTCCTTTTGCTGCTCAGCCAGTAGGTTCAGGTGTTGTAGGATTCCGGTGCCAAGATTTTGTGAGCTTTTAAGCAGCAGAATTTCTGGATCAACAGCTCTAATGAAGGTCTTTCCATTCCCGGGTTCTGAGGCTGCCCATGTCTACCTCAACCTGTCTGATGGTTTCTAGAAATTCATACAAAATTGCCTTTATTTCAGGCGCCGAACCTTTGAGAGCTGGTCAGTACAATGGGAGACTAGAGCGTGCACAGAACTGCAGATGCTAGTTCCCCTGGATTTCTCAAACGCGTGGGGTCTTGTAAAAAAAAAGGTCTTGGAGGGACCAGATCGGGTGATGTGCACGTAGATGTTGCTGTCGCATCTCTGCATGCAGGGACTATTGGGGTTCAGGGTTTATCCGATTTATCCAGATCAGGAACTACCCATATCCTACTTCTTCTGTGAAGCAGACTAGGCGCCATTCAAGTTCGAAGCTGTGCAGATGAAGCAGCTTGAACGTACAGGGCAGTAACGAAAGAGGCGAGACTTGTCTCAGTACCTGGAACCAAAGGCATTCGGAGTGTAGTGCCATGCCTCTGAATCGGCAGACTCTGGCATTTCACGTGCTGGGCTTGGGCAGTGTCATTCCGAGACTGCCTTTTACCTCAGGAGAGGACCGCTAATGTTCAGCGTGATTTCTTCAGAGTTCCCAGTCATGACATTTGAAAGGGTGGAGGCAGCGCAGAAAACGAGCCCTCAAGGCTAGAACCCTTGGCGCAAAAAGGCCAAATGCGCCTTGATGCATGAGAGTGCCTCATGCAACTGCGGCAGATTGCTGAGATCTTAGCAGACGCCGAAAAGTCAGGCAGCACGCGTGAGTTGCACTGATAAACGTGGAATCCATGCTGCGTCCCCAAGCAAATTAAGATCTTCAGGCTCCGGCAGCCCACCTTTTTATTGCAGCTGCTCTTTTCTCTTGCAGCCTCGAGTCCGAGGGTCCAAAGGCCTCGAGGAATGCTTTGGGCCATAGCAGACCGAGCTCTTACCAATGCTGAGGCTACTTTCACGATCCATGGTCCTTGCAAACGCATTAACTTCTCTTCCTTGGAGGTGTAGGACTGTCTGGCGATCTGTCGCAATACGATGGCTCTAACTTAATAGCCGCGCTTGCCAAAGACACGATGTGTCCGGTGCACTACCAGATCTTTCCACCAACCAACTTCCTACAACTTGAACCCCCCAATCCCCAAACCAACTCTGTGAATCAGAAGCCTGTAAGGCAGAGAAGGCACGGATCAGAGAGGAGGACTCGAGGGTTTGAGGTTTAGGGCTTTCGAATTTTCGAGGTTTGGGGTTTAAGGGTTGAGTGTCTAGCAAGGTTCGAAGGCAGAGATGCGGGCCCTCCATGTGAGCGGTGCACCTGGACTTTCCGGGTCAGGAAGCTTGGAGATTATTCTGTTGTTTTGTGTAATTCGTCGGTGTAGCATTTCATCTGACTTGCATGAGCTCCCGCCATCAGAGGAGACAGAGAAGAACCAGAAGAAAGCTCGCGACATTGCAGATCAGCTGCTTGGCGCATCCGAACATTTCTGTGAGCCTCAACTAGTGTTCAAGTGTTGGACATGGCGCGTTTTGTGCTAGCACAAGAAGACCAGCAGCAATTCACGTCGCGTGACCGTACGTGAATCTTCGTCCTGTGGTTCGTGAAAAGCCATCAAATCCCAAAGACTATCATGGCCGTGGAGAGTTGGCAACAGCATGCTCAGCAACGCGAAAGTTGTCGATCGCCCATGTCAGGAACAAGGATGTTCTGATACGCAATTGAAGCATTCATGCGCCAAGGATGGAGAAGGAGTACACCAACAGCCTGCTGAGTGGAGTATGGGAGGCTGTGGCTAAACACAGGTAGGGTTTTGGGTTGGGGCCTGTTGAGTGGGGTTATGTTTGCAAGCGCGAGAATCACAAGAGCGAGAATCAACAGGTACGAGTCTAGTTTTGTTGCTGGTAATGTGAGTTATAGTCATCCATGCGCCTCCACCTCTCAACGCCCTAAGCCCTAAAAGCTGGCCGAACCTCTGAACCCTGCAACCCTAAATCTGGACAATTTTAGCCAGCCATGCCACTAACTGGTAGGCCTGGGAGCATGCCTCTCGTCAAGGCGCAGGTGAGCGCAAGAAGGCCTACAACACTCTGTCGTGCTTGCTGAACCACATTCTCAAAGGGCTTACGTCTGTCTCATACTTTGCACTGAAATGTCCCATCTATACAGGCTTTCAGTGCATATGTATTAATCGGGCGCCCTCCACGCTCAACCCTCAACCCTATGCCTACACGATTTGGTTCCGCAAGCTTGCATGTCTGAATTTGGAACTTCAGGTGCAAGAGGTCAGGCGTAGCAGATTTCTTGGGCCTTGCAGCATTTCAGAGGCACGGCTTGGGAGCAGTCTCTGCCTTCCCTGAAGTCCTAATAGTTGCACATGCTAAACGCGGCTCTTTTTTTGATTTCCTTAGACATGCAGATCCTAGTCTGCTGTTGAGTGCTGAGCAGCTTGCACTCTGAACCACTTTCCATTTCAGCTTGTGCTGCGTTGGAGCCGCATCTAGACTCTAGCCACGATCGCTGAAACTTTCTGGAAAGGAACATTGCGTGTGGATATTGAATGGGGAATCGGACTCCTCCACCGGATGGTTGACACTGCATAGGACGGTCCGCTCCAAGTCTGAAGTTGATGTCGGTTCTACGTTCTAAATCAGATGTCGCGAGCGTGGTTCATGGGCATGTTGCCGGGCATGTTCACGTTCACGAGATGTCAGCTATGTCCTGCGTGAAGTCTTTCCTTGATGCCCAGCCCAACCTTGTGCTCCTATCTTTTCCGAGGCGCTTGAAGGGTTAATTGTGGGTCTGGGTTTTCTTGGTTCGGAGCTGCAGGCCGCAAACGCTAGGGCTCATGCGAGCACAGGGAAAGCGATCCATGCGTACCGATGCATTAGGCACTGCGGGAGTTGAACTTATTGCCTGAATCGAAGAATCTGGGCTCCCAAGCTGCTTGGGAGTCAAGGTCTCACGCCAGCACGGCTCACCACAGCTTAGAAAATCAGCAGAACTAGAAGGACCAAACTGGGCCAACGAAATATGCTTAATTGCAGGAGCTCCGGAGAGGAAGCCGCTACGTCCGCGAAACCTTCTGAGCCCTGACCCCACTTCATCAGAACAGCATTTGACAGCGTTTGACAGGCTGAAGCAAAAGCTGAGATTGAGCGCCTTCGCAAAGAAGAGTCCAGCGGCTGCAACCTAGACCATGAATCCTAAACCCTGAATCTCGAATCCTCAATCTGAAGTGTGGGTATAGGCCCTTCTGGGCTTTGTGGTCATGCAAGCAGCTGGTCCCAGGCAACGCATTTTCATATCCCAATATAAGTACATCCTCAACCTATTCCATTATGTAGGCCCTGACACCACTTCACATAGCGGTTGCCACTTCAGCCTGAAGCCTGCGGCTTTTGAACCTTTTGCCGAGTTGAGCTCCAAATCGGTTGAGCCCGGAGAGCTAGAAGCCCCAACC
>CAJNIZ010006233.1:0-18009 GCA_905231905.1 Symbiodinium pilosum
CTGCAGCTATTTCTTTTCCTTTTTTCTTTCCTTCATCTCTTCCATTCTTAGAATGTGTAATGAGAAAATCTTTGCTCTGAGGAAACACCAAATGTCATAAGGATCCATTACCATTCTGCTTGGACCTCCCTCCTGCTTCACTTAAAGGTTCTGCTTCAAGGTTTTGGCTTGGATGGTTGTTTTTAACCATGCTGCTTGGGCATCATACGTGTTGCATTATAGTGCAGTATGGTATTCAAGGGCGAGAGTTAATTCTGTAAATTTAGTTGACACACAATCCTTGAATTCTAGTCAACTCACACAGGCACACACAGTTGTAGTCTTTTCACGGTTGTGCGCAGCAACGTACCTGGATCACGGCTAGCAGTGAGCCTCATCGTGCGAAAGGTCATGGCATTCAAGAGGTTCGTCGCTTTTTCAACTGTGCTTTCAGGGCGTCGGAAGCCCAACTCCAGCAGATGTAGAAACTTTGTGCCATTGACCTCTGCCTTGCTGGCAGCAACGAAAGCATTGTGCACTTTCTATCTAGGTTTTTCGGAGGCAGCTCTGGGTTGTACGATGCTGAGCAAGAGGACCTTAGTTTCCACCATTCATATGACTACCTCATTAATACAGGTTTATTAGAGAACCACTACGGAAGAAGAGAATGCTGAACAACACAGCATACCAAATTGGAATGAAAGCGTCTTTCCATCAAACGAGGCTCCAGAGGTCAGCCGAATCTGAAAGTGAGGCAGCATTGTCGATTTGTGGACGACATGGGCAATCACGACATCTCGGGGGTCTAGTGGGAACTGGTCCAACAACCATGGCTCTACAGCCGTGCAAGAAGATAACAATTTTCTGCTCTTCTGAGCTTTTGCATTGTCGCTTTCAGGATTAGGCTCGTCTTTGGCTGCAGTGGCTTCTTTGGCACTCCCGTCCATGTCATCTTTTTTCTCTTGATCATCCTCCTCTGCTTCTCGAAGGATCTGTTCCTGCATTGTGCACGATGAGTGAAATGGTAATCGATTTTTGTTAATAAAGAAACATACTTTAATGTATCCCTACACTTTACTCATAGAAGGTCCTCGTCATCATGTTGCTCTTGCAAAAGCATGTCTCGTGCTGCCACAATGGCGGGATCTTCGTCGTCCTCTGGCACATCCTTCAGGTATGATTAGGTTTCAGTTCTTAGGAGTCACAAAAGCCTGCATTATTCAAAGTCAATGCAGGCAAGTAGCGCATTCAGGCTCATCCATTTCCTCTTCCGGGTCGGGATTGGCTTTCTTTTTTTTGGATTCCAATTCCACTAACTTTGTTTCCAGCGCTGTTGCCTGTTCAGGAGTCAAGTCTTTCATGACAGAATCCACTTTCGCCAGCGCTCGGATCTTGCATAGTTTCGTGGCTGTCTTTCGCATGTTCACATGGTGGGCTTTCAAGAGGTGTGTCAGGCAATCGCTGGAGATATTGAAGATGTCCAGGGACCGTAACAAAGCAATAAGACAGCTGTGGCCTTCTTTGCTTCTTCGAAGGAAAAGACAGCATCCCATTTTGTCAGCCAGACTCGCTGTCGTTGAGTGGCAAGTGTAGTCATGCACCACGACCTCATGTTCTTTCTTTGTTTCTCATACACAAGAAACGAAAATTCTGTAGCCGCGTCACGTCGGAAAACTTGGGCAGCAGGATGCTTGCAGATTTCCTTCGAATGCGGTTTCTTGTTGAGAACACAATAAGGTTATTAAGTTTCAACAATTTAAGACCAGGTTCGCAGTGACATCGATTGTAAGTGCTTTCACCGATTGTCCTTCCCGTAGACAATCATTGAATTTTCGACGTCGACTGCTTGCAGGAATACGACATTCATCGATCTTCATCTCAGGGAGCTTCCCTTGAAATAAGATGTCCAGCTCTTTCAGAGGCCATGCCTGAAGTAACTCAAGCATGGGACATTACCTAACAACCTTTATATGCAGTTGTGATTCGTACACTAGACAGGGAGTGTTGCCAAGCACGATGTGCCAGCAGCCCAACATTTCGATCAGCATCCCCCGTTGGAGAAGGCCAGCCACCCAGAATTTGTCAGCTACATCTGACACGCTGATTCCATGCCTGCTCGAGTTTATTTAATGACAAAACCAATGGGACCCACGTTTATCTAGATTTGATTTGGTACGTATTATACTAAAACAAGAACTCCACCTGCGCTCGTGCACGAAAGCAATCATGGCTGAGATGTGCTGCCGCGTGTGGTGGTAGGCAGTGGTTGTGGAGAATGATTTCAGGATGTCGTCCACGCTTACGGCGTTTGCAGCAAGACCTTCCACAACAGCAAACAGGCGGTTCATGTCCGCGCACGATAACAATTCATGCTTGAAGTACCGCAATTTTATACTCATATAACATTCGTTTATCTGCCACACTTTTCCCGGGTGTAACTATTTAGACCGCAGCATGAAGGAGGCGGCATAGCCGCAACACGACATGAAAGCATGCCAGAAGCACTGCATTACATGCTCCTAGTACTTATGATATGGTCCGTTTACACTGCATGCAGCATGGACACGAGAATCATGAGAGACGTGCATACATGTTTATTCTAGGCGGACACGTCCGCACACTGCATCATGGGCGGCACAGCCGCTTGGGCATTCAAGAATGTCACGGTTAACGGTACCATGCCACAATCATGGCAATAGTCTGAAGTTTTCTCACAACGTAACTACGTGCATTCTTGGGATGAACATGGTTCGCACGTGTTTTTTGGGCCATGGTTGCGACAAGAAACTGTTTGGTGCAGATTCAGGTCGCCATATGTTAGACCGCAGTCCACGCACTTCGTTTCCTTCGTGATCTGCACTCTCAAGATGAACAGCCGTCAGCTTCTCGCCATCATCATCTCGGTTGCATCTTTGCATTGTCGATCGGACAGCAACAGCTTGCAAACCCGCCAATGAGGCAGTCTCCCGTTTCGACCCACGCTTCACTGTGTCAGCCATGCTGGCAAACACATCCTCCACCAGACTGGAAGAGCAAGCCATCGGAAACCATGCAGTCACCAGGTCCCTCACGTCTTGGGTAATCTTGTATCCTGTTGACTCCAGGGCACCTTGAAGTTCTCGGTACACCTGATGCTTCGTGTGAGGGCAGAAACTGTTCAGAGTGGCTGCAGATCCGGTGCCCGATTCCATTGTCAACACGACAATCCACTCTTCACGCATTTGCTCGAGAATCCGCTTTATGGCCTGGTCGCTGCCACTCTCCTTGTCAATGCACAGAAGTCCTCCTGCACAGTGAGGAGCGCATTGTAGCAGACTGGCATACTGCATCATCTCGTACACCGAAGCGAAAACACAATCCAGGTAGTCCTCTAGCAGGCCATACGTTTCCGAGTCCCGTTGGTACTCGATGACGAAGGCCTTACGTGACAGCTTTGGGCCCAATTAAGTGCTCAAGCTTATTATTCTTTATTGAACGTATACTTGCTTTCAATTATTTGCTTTACCACAAAGTCGGTGGCTGCGCATCACGGAGACAATTGCAAAAAATCATTCTGCAATCCTGCCGTGCCCTTACACAACCCGCCCTACGAAGTGTTTATTAATTGAAACTTGGAAGTTAACCTCAAGACATGGAAGCGTCTCAGTCATGGACGTGAGTGCTTTATAGCAATGGAATCTCGCAGAGACGTTTGGGGTTTGCCTCATGTGCAGCACTATTAAAAAAACGCTTCCTGCCAGGAACCAACACTTCTGTCATCACAGTCAAGGGCTGAAGTCCCACGTGCGCATCATGCATGTTTCGTGCCACACAGAATCAGACGACGGGCCAGACACACAAAACGGTTATGCTGCAATAGCGTGCAATTTTCTTCCACACATTCATGGTTTACTTCCTGAATCCGTCATGGACTAGAAATAAGGCGAATGTGTACAGATAAAAACTTCGTTGCGTGTACACTTCCACCAGCAACGAATGCACATGCACGACCCAGTACGTGGGGCGGACTATTACTACAAGCTCATAGTGGAGTCACGCGAAATTTTCCACATGCCGAAGTTGCCATGCTCCTATGTGAAGTCCTCGGTCGCAGCCTTTACACGTGCATCCGGTTGCGTTGGAAAGGTCCACGCATTATTGCTTTCACACGTGCACTAATTACGAGCAATGTAGAACATGAACTCGTCCTGATGGCTGCAGATGCTGCCAGTCTGTAACATCCATCAGAGAATGTTCGTGCGGTGAGTTTTCCACCACTCACTGAAAGCTCGAACGTCCAATTTCCACGTACGCACGATGCTCTCCCATTGTCTCCTGCTCTTCTCCATAGCCCAACGTGGCGTTGTAGGAATCTCAGGCGTCGAGCTCGGGAAATGATAGTGGCACAAGTCCTTGGCCTCCTTCACGGCAGCGTAAGGCTCGTGGGACTTTACCACCTCCAGCCACCAGTTACGCTTTTGCGTGCGTTCCTGCATGTCCCGTGCTGTCAACTTCTTGGCGTGGGTGTCGGCCATCAGACTGGCAATGCACTAATCTCGCACTTGCATAGCAGGATCCAGGAAATGGGCTGCAACAGAAGAGCATCACGTCAGCTCGGCCATGCTACGCTGTTACATTTCCAACAACGCACAGGGTCAGAGCAGAACATGAAACTTTCACATGCGTAGGCATCACGAACGGACGTGTATGTAAACGCAACTGGGAGACATCACCCGCAGCAGCGTGACCGTTGAAGTCCGCATCCATGTTGAGTCGCTGCAGCATCTCCCGCCCAACTCCCCGCTCGAGCACTCCATGGATCATGTTGTTCCAGGCCCCGCTGTTCACGTAGCGGATGTAGTGGTGCTGGGCTCCAGGCGTGTCTTTCTCCCGTTGCTTGGCTGCAAAGAAACGTATTCATCACGTGGGAAATGGTTAGAGACCGAAGACGCTAGCCAAACATTAAATGCAAGTACGAGTGGCCAGACGAACGCCTATGTCGCAGAAAGGCTGAACAAGCTGGCCAACCGCTTTGAAAAGTGGTTGGCAATGTTCGTCCATGAGGGCCTCAGTCTACGAAGCTTACAAATTTACACTTATTACACGCATCTCATTTCAGTCCAGTAGCCGTCACCACCAAGTCCATCACCTTCTCGTAAGCCCCTTTGCCGGGATTGTCGCTCGATTCCCCAGGCGGACCCTTGCTGAAAGGATTGATTCCCTCCTTGCGGACACATCCGATTGTATCTTTTTCCTGCATGTATCAAGTAGTTACAAAAAACACAGTCCTCCATGCAAGCCCAGAGAAGAAGTGTGAGGTTGGCAGAGTACTGGAAGGATTTCGCATAGAACCCCCAGCTCATCCATCGCTTTTGCTCGAAGGATGACGTGCCTCTCCTCGGGAAATTAGTTCATGGCATGACGTGACAGGGTACATACCTTTCTATTCATGCTCCGCAATCCGTCGCGCAATCTAGAAGCTTGCATACATCATTCAGAATCGTACAGATTCGATCGAAAGACAGGTCATCCAGTTCGCCCGCAGGGTAGTTGTTCCTGCACGGGTACATTGAAGAGCAACATGTCATTATCGTGTAATCACAGACGAGACACTCTTTCAGAATCGATTCCCCGAATATCTCTTGGAGAGTATCGCCTTTCTCTGCCTCGCCCAGTAATACTACAGACGATGGCATCATTCACACGGAAACTTACGGAAGCCAAGAAGCGATGGCCAGATAGCGCTGACCGGCAGCCTTCCAGCCTTGTCCAAGACGAGCAGTGTGCCACGGAGCCCGACGAGATTTGAAGAGCCACGTGGTTAGAGCATACATTCCTCAGCATACGTGCACATTCCTGACCTACATCATACATGCCAAGTACATTCCTCGTGTCCAGAATCTCTTGCTCTTCCGGTTGCAGTTCAGCACACGAAGGAAGTAGGCGTGCAACTTGTGCCTTCGCTGCTAAGGCCCGGAATACTTTCAAACAAGCATGTTACGGAAGAATTACACTGGGCGTACGCCATGCAGTCCGTGTGGCAGTTCATCACGAACCAGCCGTACAGCAACATCCTTGGAGTGAAGGTACATGACGGCAGCATAGAGCGGAGACCCCTCGTCAGCCCCGAGCACCAACCTCATGTGAGAATGAGGCTGGTGTTTGCACGGTGCGTCCCAGCGAGCGCAGCCCGTGGTGCCGTTCGTTATGAAGGGAATGTCGTCGTAGTGGCATCTAGTCTCGCAGGTTGGGTCAATGGGTCTCAGGATATTCTCAGGCACAGCCAGGTCGAGCTCCAGCTGATTCAAGCAGTTTAGCACCGCCCGCAAATGCTCGCGGGCGGCCAGTTTGCGTTGCTTCATACCACTGATCACGCGAGGCCTCCGCTCACTCTCTTACATGCTGGTTTTAATTCGTGCAGTAGCATGACTCTAGTTGGGTCTCGGTGGCATCTTCGAAACAGATTTGTGATTGCTGTCGGGTTCCAGGAAACGCGTAGCCATGTCGTCCATGACTTTCTCGCCTTCCTTCATTTTCATCTCGTTGGATGCCGTTGAAAAATGGATGTCAGACATGCGCTGCAGAACCCAGCTGATCAGAGTCTTGTTGACCACTATCAATGGACACCAAACCTGGGACAGATTTCGTGTCAGGACTTGCCTCGGACTATCATTAATAGTTCTGCGACAGGAAACATCCATCTTAGCTTTCGGTGACGCGTCCACGATCATCGTGATGGAGGGTATGGGCATACGGTCCAACTCCTGAAAAACTACGTCAACCTGAAAGAACATGTTACGCATTTCTCTACAAAGTGTCCTCGTGCACGACGGTTGCACTCCGCCGCCAGTAACGATAGATGAAGTCGCAAGCCAGCCTCGCGAGAAAGAAGTTAGAAGAGGGTTTCCTGATAGCGTTGCGTACACATGTCGAAGCCTGTGCGAGCGCGTCGGAGCCAGTTCCGACAAACCTAACTCCTGGAGAGTTAATTTGTCCTGCTGGCCATACAGCCCATTCTTCTTTTGGAGGAAGCGGCTGAGGGCCATGACATTCTTCACCTTGCGCTCCCGCTTCAGCAGCCGACCGTCCCTAAGACAGCACGCGTGTTGAATGTATGAACCGGTTCGCACAAGCATTGAAATCAAGCTGTGCCAAGCTACTTCTTGGCAGGATGACAAACGTCCCCAAGTTGCGGCGTTGGCACTTCCGCGACCAGTCTTTCATTGATGTGCCCTTCGCCCGCTTGGGCGAGCAGATGAAGCAACCGCTTCTGAACTCGACTTGCATCCATGCCTTCGCCGTCCTCATGATTTTTCGAGCGAGGACGTGAAGTGTGTGAGTCATGACATGTTGACTGAGAACTCCTCGAACATGTGATCTCCATGAGGAATCCGGAACAGAAACACTGCCAGTAGGGCAACGTGAATGCCTGCTTACATGACCGTACAAGAGAACATTTAGAATTGTTCAGCTCTGCCTGTGTTCAAGTCGACCTGCGCCGTAGTCAACAGTCGGAATCTCTTCCACCTCCATGGTAGGCCATTGCAGAATATGTGCCAGAACAGAATGAGAAGCCAAGAAACTTCTCTCTCATTCCCAGATATTCCAGGGCAGCAGCCAATTTAGCAATGTCCACGTGCCATTGTCGGATGGGCAGCCGGCCTTGCAATGGACTGGCTACGTCAAGATACTGGTGAAGTGCAAGTGAAGTTCCATTATACGATTCCTAATTTTCTGGGAACCAAGAAACATTCTGGAACTGCTGGTAGAAGAGCAAGACTAAAATCGGCCGGGCAAGTGTTGCCAAGGAGAGTGATGAGAACATCCAGGATGATCTTTTGTGAAGGCAGACTACACGAACGTATCTGCAGAGGAGACACAGCCTCGAGACAGAAGGAGTTTTCTTGATCACTCTAGTATACAATAAGTCAACTAGGCGTCCACAGCGAGGAGAGCCGGCAATGTCCACCCATCGAAAGGAAGACGCAGGCACTGATCGGACAGTTGTCTTTTTGTCCCTTTGTAGTTCTCATGCCTGAGTATATGACGTTCCAGGTCGATCTCCACAGCTGCGGCAAAATCAGAAGCCACTGAATCTGACCTGACACAAACAATTTAATGCATTAACGTGCGAATCTACATGAAGAATAATCCTTGCATGCAGATAGCTTTTTCGTGAACCAATTCCCAAAGTTCTGCTGTCGTTTCAGCATCTGCCAGGTCTCCTCCACTCGCCAAATATGACAATAACCATCGATGGCATTGTCTTCACTGACCTGCATGGCACTAACTGCTAAGTAGAAGCAAGCAACTAAGACAGAACCACCAGCCTCGTGCAGCTGCATTACCCCTTGCAGTCCATGAGGATGACGCAGAGGAAGAAACTTCACCGTTGTGCAGCTGTAGGCCACAGCAGTAGGAGGTTCCTCCGGCAGCTGAGGCCCCTCACGAGGGGAGCCCTGGTCGCTTGCTGCTTCCTCCTTCGGAGGAAATAGTCGCGGACGCAAACAGAGGCCAACACCAGCCGCAGATACTCGGCACCGGTCCAGGGTCTCCTGAGTACACGCGATATGTGAAAATTATTCAAGGACTCGAACCTGCAACCCGTCCATACGCGAAACATGACTGAAGTCCTCCCACTCGTGAGGAAGCATGTTCTCCTTCGTGGCACCACTCTTCACTTGATTGTCCAAAATAACCAGCTTCGAAGCACATCGAGAACGCAAGGAATTGCGCCGGTCATGTTCCTGTGTCCTTAATTGAAAAAAAAATCCTGACACTCCAGACATAAAACGAAGCAGCACGCACTAAACGGATTTCAGCGTTCCGGGGTCCAAGCAGCACACACTAAACTGGTTCAGCCGAGGCTCTGGTCCAGCTCTTCTATTCTGAGCTTCAGCCAGTTCTCCATGCCTGCGAATTTAGTGAGTGCTGCTTCGTTATCCGGGTGCTGCTTGAAGCGTTCGGGAGACGGCACGTGCCATCAGCCAGCGTCCTGCTGACGGCACGTGCCATCGGTAATTTTCGAAGCAGCACGCACAAAACCAGAATGAAGCAGCACGTTGAAAATACTCGTTTTCTCTCAGACATCCGCGTAATTCATGGTTTAGCAGATTCCGGTTTAGTGAGTGCTGCTTCAGCCGTCCGGTCAACGGCACGTGCCATGACCAGGTCGCCTGAAGCAGCACGAAGGCTTGAAGCAGCACGGTTAGAAAAGTCTACGTCCACCCTTCCAAGCAGCACGTTACGACACGAAGCAGCACGCACAAAATTCGGAAACCCGAATTCCTAGGTTCTGCCTTTAAACTGCTCTTCGGAATCGGGGTGGGATGAGGTCAGAAGTCACACGGATGCCTGCCCAGATCGCCGATGTCACTTCCAGGCCATACGCGGGCAGCGCAGGCAGGTGATATGAGCGTAGAGGTAAAAAGCCACTCCATGGGGGGAGTTCCGCATAATTTCTTTCTCCAGGCTAGTGGACAGCTAGACTAATCCGCGATCATGACTTCATGCTCTTGTATTTCCCACCCAAGACATGAAAAATTGATTTGAGTAGCCATGGTCCATCATGAGACATGCCAAGAACCAGTACGGAAAACTTTTAGGAAACATGCCAACTTGGGCCTGTGATGCACTCAGCACAGTTACGCAAGCGTGTCATACGGAGCGCATGCAGCATGACGGAAAGGAACTGCCACGTGCTATGTTTTTGAAGTTGCGGGCGAAAGGTCATTCAGGCAGACTCCATTGTCAAAGCCGTTCGGAGGATTTCTCACCCTCAGTTGCAGTCAAGAGCCACGGCATGAAATGCTGCACCAGTATTTCTAAATGCTGTAAAGGGGCAGCGCATGATTGGCACGGCGTTCTCAGCAGCAAGCTCCTGCAGTGCCAAGCTTGGAGAACAAGAGCACGCATGGAATTAACGTCTCCTGCAAGCGAGCCGGCCAACTCTGCACCACCCTCTTGCCCTTCATCGTGAGGTTCGAGTAGCTTTTCTTGCTCTCTTCCCCAAGCAACTGATACACGTCACCTCATGTAGTCATGATTACTTAGAGCTTTTTCCTGTCATACATTAATGGCAGACAAGACTCCATGATACGTACCCAAATTGTCGAATGCGTCCTTCACGGTCAGGAGATCTTCCTGCACGAGGATCTGCAGGAAGAACTTCTGGTCGGACCTGAAAAAGGGAAGATGCAAAGGGAAAACCATAAGTAGTACAGAACTGATATTTGCTGCCCAGGCACGGCTTGCAATCAAGCGGAAGGATGGCCACGAGCCGATTCTCCCTGATCTTGTCCAGCAACTGCCTAACCTCGTCCTTTCGCGGCAGGTCCTCCTCACGCTGCTCGTCCGTTCGGGCAGGTACATCCAGAGCACCAGTAGCCAACTTCGGTGCCTTTCCCTCTTTCGAAGCAGTAGCTGTTGCAGCTTTCTTGCGGGCACTCGGTGAGGATGTCTGCGAGGGAGACTGCTTGGGTCGTGCAAACTTCCCGGAGAAGAGGTCCTCATCCACTGAGGGGATGGCCGACTTGGCCGGTGTGCTGTCACAGAAGTCCGCTGCATCCGACTTGTGTGCGCCCGGGGAGCACGGAGCGGAAGCAGGAGACGAATCATCCTCGTGCTGGTCGCCATCGGACTCGTCCTCGAAGTCCAACTTCCGTGGCTTGATTGATGAAACCTGGTCATGGCCCTCGGGGTGACTCTTCTCAGCCGAGGTCTTCTTGGCCTTGCACGAGCGGCGGCGTCGCTTTCTGGGACTCTCGTGGGGAGCCAGCTTCTCCGAATACTTTGTCAGCACCATCTCCTTCATGTCGCGCTTTGCGTCCTGGAGATAACAGGAAATTGAAGACAGGAGACACGAGCAACAACATGATTCATGTCCAAGCAGAGATCCGCAACGGACTTCTTTTTGGTCTTGGGCTCAGACAATTTGTAAGGAGACACTTGAAACACATGAAGAAGTAGCCTGCGGCTCTTTTGCGCAGCTAAAATTCAATGCAGACAGTGCATCAGTACCACTTCCAGTACTTGTCTTGTCCACCTTTAGGCCGCTTGAAGCCCTTGTCCTCCTTCTCCATCTCACGTGCGGACGGGATGCTGAGATTGAAGTATCAACATGTCAAAGGTCAAACATGAAACATGGCAAGCTGTGAACCGCTCGGATGCAGCGAAGTGTCCTCTTGCCATCCTTCATGATGTCCACAGCAGGAGGCGGAGGATTAATGTTGGGATAGGGGCCCTCCTTCTTGTCACTCTTTTTCTCCATGCCCTTGGGTGGGTACGGCGGCTCCCTGGGCTTCTTTTTGCCCACCAGGCGCTCCCTGTTATCCTGGACAAGGTCCACAACCGTTGGCTTCTCCTTCGGGGCATTCTTCTTCACAGCCGGCTCGGCAACGGGCTTGTCGGGCTTGTCCGGTTTCTGCTCCTCCTCAGGCGGCGCCGGCTTGAACCGGGCAAATACTTCCAGGATTCCACCTGGCACGCGATAACCACCCACAGAGCGGAGAGGACGGGACTTAGGAGCTGCCTTCTTGGCATCCTCATGTCGGGGTCTCGGTCATAGAAGTCTTTAGCAAAGCGGATCGCTTTCTTATCCACTTCATGGCCCTCCTTTTGCCGCTCGGCCTCATATTCGCGCCTCGCTTGGTCCAATGCTTGCTCCGGGTCCGCCTCCGCTGGCGCGTCCTGAGGATCAGACGCCTTGGGGTCCTGAGTTTGCTTCAAGGGCGGCGCCTTCACGTTGCCCGGCGCCAACTCCGACCTGAGCACTTCACGAACCTTGTTGCGGAGTTCCTCCTCAGATCTCGGTGATGGCACGGGACTTGCGCTCTGCGCCTCAGCAGACGCAACAAGCTTCGCCTGCTCCGCCAGTTGCATCATGTACCCATACATCTGGGCCGCATCCGTGGCTGACTGGGAAGCAAACAGGCCCGTTCCCGGATAGCCGAAGGAGGACGCGGAGGAAGCAGATGAAGTCTGGGTACCAGCCGCTGCGGCCGCAGCAAGCTGTTGCAGCCAGCTGGGCTGCGGTTGCTGTGTGGCACCGGCGCCAGCCAGCAGAGCTGCAAATGCCTGCACAACTTGCGGGTCCATCACGTCCCTTTCCCGCACAAACACGTACGGCTCGAGCCAGGGACCTGAACACATGCAGAATTGCCATGGTGGTACGGGAAGCTGACATGCAGACATGGAGTGCAACCCGGTCAGCACGTGCAAGTGAACATGAAGCACTGACATCACTCCAGAAGGAAGGCCGGGCATGCATTTTTCAAAGCCACAGTGCATAGAAGCATTTGCCGTCATAATGGATCATCATGCATTTTGCACACATCATATCCAAACTAGAACACACGAGCATTGCGGCGCACGCTTCTGGGCCCTGCGGGCGTCATGGCACGCTTGGCACGTGTGATGGTGATGGAGACAGTATCCATCCAAGTCATAACATGGCTCAGACCGACCACACACGCGGCCCTGTACATTGCATACGTCACACGGTAGCTTCCTCAGTACCGCACCGGAGCTACTCCCTAAAGTGCTCTCACGAAGCCTCAACTGCACCTCACGACGGTCTAGATCTCGCTCGCGGCTGTCCAGAAGTTCCTCACGCAGGTTGAGTGCTTCCTCGCGCAACTTGAGCGCGTCGTCCGGGGTCATCGAGGAAGCCGGATGGGCCTTGAGCGAAAGCTGTAGTCCAGAAGCCATGACACGGGTGCTTCCCAAATCATGCTTGTCAAGGGCATGTGATTCGGCCATGACTCTAGGTGAGAAGCTCGCGCAAACGCACGCGTCCAAGCCAAAAGATCTTCGTTATGCAAGCTCATGAGCTGGCATGACAGGCAACGAAGCACCAATAAAGACACAAGACAAGTTGCAGGCAACACTTGCGTGCAAGTACATAGTAGCTTGTTACGATTCTAGTCCGGATGTGTTCATGAAAGCATGGCATGGAACCGCAACATGTCACGCAAGAACCCCAGAACGGTCCTCCTTTGAAGTCTCATACAACTTGTGGTACTCCATCTTCATCTCCGATGACTTCTTTTGGCATTTCCTGATCATTGTGAAGACTTATAAAGGCGTCACTCTGGAAATAACGCACAAGTGCAGACTAGCAACTTGCGGTGTCTATTGCCAAGGCTTTGCAACAGAATCGTCAGGTCATCCAAGGTCTTGCAAGTGGAGACGTGGATCTCGTGCGGGGATTTGCCAACAACTGAGCTGTAAGACTTCAACACAAACATCATCACATCGGCCGTGCACGTGTTTGTGCGAAAAAAATGGCCAAACCAGAAAAGATCACGTAAGACAAGCGTCCCAACTTGAGCACGTCGGACAAACGCTTCATCCACAAAGAAGCTGCAGCCTTTGCCTGATGAATCACTGTCATGGTGGAAATGTCGCGCACGCATCACAAAACCACATTGCCTGCTGGTGGGCCCTGGAGGAGCCGGTGCGATCTTTGGTCCGCCTGCAACGTCCAGCCTGATTGGCCAAGATAGCTTCCTGCAACAGAGGCTGCACACAAGTGTAGTTTCGTGCCCACGTGCGAAAGCTAGCAGTGCAATTTTGACTCCAACACCGTATTGCGCAGAACGTCAGAAAGGGACTGGGCATGTACATGCTAGACGTACTTAATGTATGTACAACATGAACTCATGACAAGAACAGCATGGCAACCCTGAATCTGTCCATCTCGCCCCCGAGCTCGAGGACATCGGACGGGAGTATGTAGGGCTGCGAGGATGCGAGAGCATAGGCAACTTGTTTGACGCCGAGGTCCGCAACAGACATCTGCTCCATTGACAGCTTCAACTCTTTGGCTGAGAGCGCCATGAGGCGAACCTTTTGGCGGTTCGCGTCGTCCAAGTCGAACGAGGAATCCTCCGCAGATTCTTCGGTTGATGTAGCACCTGGGAATACGACGAAACGCAGTTCAATCATGGAACGGCACATGCATGCACAAAAAATTGGACACGTACTGACGCAATTAAAGCAGAGGAACGCTTGCGCTTCTTTCCAGAGTCTTTCTTAGCGTTCTTGGCTTTGTTGCCCGCGGAAACGTCACCTGAAAGCGCATTCGCAGACTGATCATGCCGGCATTCCTAAACAGAGTAAGAAACCGTCTGAAGCAGAGGAACCATTGGCCAAGGCGGACGTAAGACGTGTGTGGGCGGAGGCCATAAGGAAATCCTGCGCGGTCTGCCCCTCTTCGTTATCATCCGCAGCCTTGCCGAGGCTGCTAGTCGACCGCATCCTGGAAAATGCTTGTCATATTCTTCCTGTGATGACGTTGGGTCACGCAGGCACAAACTGACGTGAGGGCGGTTTGTAGCCTATCATGATATGACAAGAAATAAGTCTTAATGAGAACGTACGCAACATATTCCAATGTGGCTTCTCAACATGAACGCATCCTTATTGCGTGCGTTTTTCTACAGACGTGAATGTACCTCGTGGAGCATTTACACGCAGCGTGTCAGGAATTCTATGCACTAACGTCAGTCTCCAGCATGTGGTACGTGATATAAAGTGCGTGTGTGAGCAAGGTCATGCATGCACAACGTCCTCGCAAGATTCGTTCGGCCCATATCGGACTCTCAGCAAGCAAGAGGCTGACCAGTGGCAGCCAGCTTTGCCCCGTGCTGTGATCATAGACTGCTCCGGAACATGTCATGCCAGCATGCATATGCATGTACGTCCTATTTGCTTTGGGACAGCACACCGTGAGCATGCACTGCATGGAACTCCAGCGCGCAATTGATGTATGATGCCCTGAAGGAGCTACATGGATGCCATGAAACATGCGCGGAAACCGCCAATAATTGCATACCGAAACCTTCGTGACATGCCAATTCGAGATGAACTATGCGGTACATGACCGCCCAAGTCTTGAATGCATGATGCCGTGCATGTACCATCTACAGCGGCGAGGCCGCCATTATCTTGAGAAGTTCACGTGTAAAGGCATAAGACGTGATAAGAAGCATGCAAGCCTTGTACATTCTCCCCTGAAATACTGTCCTGGCCTCATGTGTCCATGCCGTGAAAGTGTTGCATGATGCGTGCGGCTGAGCCGCCAAGAACATGTTACAGTCATGGCATGTCCAATCGTGACTGACATATGTGCCTTTCGTGCACTACGCAAGAAAACAGGAAACCAGCACCCTTCCACGACTTTGTTTCTTTTGCGCGGACAGAACCAACGTCGAGAGGACGCAGGGAAACATCCGGGTGCGAGAGGCAGAAGCAGGCATGCTGAGCAATGTATTGTGCCATAGATACGAATCCTACGCTGAAAATGTCCACAATATTCTTTAAGTAGCTGCTGAGAAAATATTTTCGTTGAGATTCCCTTGTTTGAAACCTGTGTGTCAGCAAGCAGCCTCAGCAAAACATGTATGAACAGGTTGTCAATCCTGCGCAGAATTATAATTACAAATTGCAGCAAGCTAGCATAAGCCGTACACAGTGCCTAATCCATGTCGACATCCAGCCATTGCCAGTCATCGTCCGAGATTTCGTGAATCTCCACATAGCTATCAACCTGCAAGCACATGGATGTAATGTTTACATACGCAAACTATGCATAATCGCCGACATGTCCAGTACAGAATTGGAAGTAGGAAGTGGTTTGAGACAATAACTCTAAGTTTCAAAAACCCTAGGAAGGACCAATATCAGCTTGATAGCTCACGGCAGAGGTTCTGACTGACGTTATTCACATGTCCTTGCCTGGGCTCTCTCCCTGGCAAAGTTGTACCTGTCCAGGAAGACCCACGGCAGCTCCGTGTAGAGATCTGAAACCTGAAAAAGAAGCAAGTCAACAACTCAGTAGGGACAGTGATAGAAGCATGAACGGAGGCTGTTGATGAAACTTTTTTACGTAAATACTAGCAGACTTCAGAGCTACTTTTATATAGAGCATGATGAAGAACAACAATCACGCGGGAACTGCAGAGAAATAAGATACAAGCAGCGCAAGTTCACATTTGTACATAGTACACATGTACATTTAAACACTTTAAGCATTCAACAAACTAACTTTAACACACAACCGTAACATCATGAAGAACAACATACCCTGCATGAGAGCTTGAAAAGGGCCAAAAGACCTTGAGAGCACAAGCCACGTTCATCCAGATAGGATTGGGATGCCAGGGCCGAACATTGGCTGCCACAGCCTCGTGAAATCTCTGATCAAGATCCTCAGAGAAATCAATCACGAAAAGGTGAGGAAGGCAGTAGAAGAATACATACTTTCACCATGTTTTTTTTTCGAAGTACCTAACTAACTTGTCCTTCTGAAGCTACACATTCCAGCAAGTGTCCTCGGCTGCTAACTGCGCAGCAATACGGGGAATAGTGACAGGCAGCATGTTGATGACTCGATCTGCGGGGTCTCGATACTGCATCTTCAAAATCAATGCAACCTCGGGGAGAACTAACATGTGAGAAATGCAAAAAGGAGGCAACATGAGCAAGCGTATACATGCATCCAAGCGTCCGCACGGCCAAACGTCTTGGGGTATATTTGAGATGCGCTCATGGCCGACGACCCCGACCACCATTGTCCGGACGTCTCTCCAAGGCGTTCGCTCGCCTTGACCAAGAACCTGCATGCAAGTCAGGAGTGTGCAACATGTAACAGAAAACCACAGTCATAATAGATTTGAAGTGAAAACAAGGCACATGTCATGAAGGCATTCTTCTTGTTGAAGCGCTCTGAGACAGCGCATCAAGAAATAATGCGTACCCCAGAGCTGCAGTGGCTTCCTGAGCTTTTTTTTTGCGCGAATCCAACACCAAAGTGTTAAGACAAGAAGCACAGAAGGGGATGCGAAATATCCCATTCGGATCACAACCTTCAACCACGAGAAGGCATGGGCACAGGCCTCAGAAGAAAGAAAACAGTAGCTGGCACGGAAGAGAATCACATTGGTCAGATATTTGTAATGCATCAAAGTCACAGTGACAGCGCTGTATTTGAAGAATTGAGAGCTCGTTGGTTGCTCAACCACGACCAAGACCCGGAGATTATATAACATGGTCACAATGTCCGATACAAACTCCTCGCCAATTTCATGAAAGCCATTTGCACACATGTTGGGCTGTCAGCAAGAAGAATCACATGGGTTGAGTGCATACAAAGATCAGCTTGGCGGTTGCCCTGAACAACCCAGGGAATGCTCTGATCACCTTCAACATTCTCGTGACGTCGCCTTGGACAGGATTTAAATGCATGCCTCACGTGTTAACATGAATGACAGCTGCATGACATGAGCCACATTCTTTCATGCAGAGCAAGGTGCGATTGATGGAAGCAAGCCCCCACCCAGCTGGAGCAACGCGGGGCCAACCATGCTAGCCCGTTGATTCTGAGTCTCAGGCAGACACGAATGCCTCAAGGACAACATGAATTGCGTAAACTTTTATTGCATGCCAGGCAACATACAATGTATGCAACAGACATGTAGCATAGCCAAGTCACACTCACGCTTGCCTTCATCGAAATCTATGTCCATGTGACGTCCATGATTTTTATCGAAGGCAACACCAGAAAATCCAATCTTGGATGCAGGTCTCTCATCTATTGATATTTAACGTGCCATGAAGTGCATCAATTGCCATCGCAATTATTTCTACAGACAAGCAGCGTTCGAAAGCTGCTCAGACAGGTGGCCGCATCCACTGAAAATCTCTGCAAAGTCAAGGTCGCAATTGGAAATGCCATTAAACAAAGCTTCCCCCTCCACCAGACTCTCCACATGCCTCTTGAAGCCTTCTGAACATCCAAAATGAATGGCTCGACGAAGGAGCGGCATCGCCACAAGTCAAGGACAACCCTGGAACTACACTAGCAAGCAGAGCTCCAAAGTGGCCACAGAAGAAAAGTTGAAGCAGCACGATTAATTCAAGCAGCACGCATGTTGAAGCGGAATGTGAACGGACACTTATGAAAATGAGAAAGGGGACATGTTAGACAGTTAGACTGAAGCATCAAGTCCGTCACTTGTTCTGAGCTCACTGCCGTCCAAGCTGCACACC
>CAJNIZ010006234.1:0-18009 GCA_905231905.1 Symbiodinium pilosum
TTGCAGGGTTCTATTGGGATCATATGTAGGGGGGGGGGGGGGTGTTCTAGAGTTTTTTATAAAGCAGGGACCATTAGGAACACACTTGGACCCTGACCAAAAAGGGAACCTGCCTTAGGCCATTTTGGTGTCAGGTATTTTGAACAACTGTGTACGCTAAAGGGTTCCAGGCTTCAAAAAAACGAAACTCAAATGGACAATGAAATCGAGGCTGGGTGTAAACAGGATTTTTAGTTGTTTTTCAAACGCTAAGGGGCTATGGTAAGCTCGGCCCAATAGTCGTAGGTGCAGGTGCCCAATTTTTGGGTTTGGGGTTGCCTAATCTTTTTGTTTCGAGTCAGCGTGCATGGGTTAATTACGGTCTATAGAGTTTGTAGGGCTAATGGGATACTGCGCTGGATATCTTTCAGCCGACTTGTAGGGCTCATAGAGCTTACAGCTTGGATAGCGTGCATGATGTATGAGATTCTCAAAGGTTTGTGGCTGCTTTTGGCTTAATCGGTGTTTGTGGTTGACGCAACACGTGTGCGGGAGGAGCTTCATGGTGATCCTAGTCGGGAGATACGGAATGGGAAAGAAGCAACGCAAGCTGGAATCTGCTTCAGGGTTTAAGAGGGGCGTGCCAGGTTTTTAGGCTTCATAGGGCTTACGGTCTTTATGAGGTTTTGGGCGTGTGGATTGGGCTGTAGGAGTTAGGGCTTGCTGGAACAAGGTCCAGGGTTTAGGGTCAACGCGACTGAGCAGACAAGGCGTGTTAAAGGGTTTGTGTTGGCGGGTTGAGTTGGGTGGCTTGGGGTGATGAGTTCTGGGGTTCAATGGTCTAGGCTTTAGGGTGTCGCGGGTTGTTGGGCCTCATGGTGCGGTAGAACCCTAGAGGCTTCATGGAGAGAGAGAGAGAGAGAGAGACACCCTAAACCCTAAACCCTACACCCTAAACCCTGAAAAAAACAGGCCCACGACAACCTCCGCGTGCTGGCTGCTTATGGGGCTTCTTGGCCCATGGAATGGCTTGGCCAGGTTGGGTGTAGGGTTTAAGGTATATCCATGGACGTATATTTCCAAAATTAGAGGTACCATTTTGGCGTCCTTATAATTAGGAACATAATATATTGGGGTCTATATTGGGGTGCCCTAATTTTGGGAAGCTACCATATATGTATATATATACATATATGCACATATACGGCAGGTTGTCAAAGTGTGGTCCGCTGTTGGGTCCCTGGCATACAAGAAGGTCCATAATTTTAGGGTTTAGGTTTGAGGGTTTAAGGTTTAGGGGGACAACCCTTGCATTTATACACGGTCTCGGGCTTATGGCGTAGGACTGGGAATGCATCTGCGCGAAAGAGTGTTTATGCGGGATTCACTTACGTACCATTCCAAGACATGCCGCCCCAAATGAGCTATAGTCCCAACTCATTGAAGCGGGTTATATCGGGGATTATAATATACGGTTGTATTATATATAGAGATTATCAAGGGGGATACAAGGACTTTAGACTAGAGCTCAAATGAGCCGTATAACCCCACGCAAACTACAGTCCTTGCTTCAGAGAGGCCGGGGTTGGGTTCCGTACTTGTTTGCAGGGCGGTTTGGGGTTTAGGATATAAGGTTCAGGGTTTAGGGTGTAGGTTAGGGCTGAATCTATACAGTATGGGCTTAGTAGAGCCAGGAGTTACGGGGATTTCAATGGAGTTCAATAATTAGGGTGATATCACGCGTTTATAGGACTATGCAGTGTGATACAAGGGACATTCACAGATTTGTTTGCTTTTGTCGTAGCTGTACGGTAGCGGGTTCAGCATGTACAAATATCATTTTATTGTTGATTAGAGGTACCCTTTACCTCAGTTATACAAAGATTCTAGGACTACAATATTGCTAATGATTCAGGCCCCTATTTAAACCCTCAACCCATAACCCTAAACCGCCTTCCGTGTTAAAGCTTTGGAAGCTCAGGAGGGTCCACCCTAAACTACCCTAAACCCCTAAACCCTAAACCCCCTAAACCCCCTAAACCCCCTAAACCCCTAAACCCTAAACCCTTAAAACCCTAAACCCTCAAAACCCTAAACCCCTAAACCCTAAACCCTATAAACCCTAAACCCCTGAACCCCTAAACCCTAGAGGAGGGGCGGAGCCTGGAGCGGGTAGTTAACCCTAAGGGTCCAAGGACCCAAATAATGGAGTCCCTTTAAAGGGGTTATAGGGGGACTATATAGGGATATATGGGGACTAGATAGTGGTATATAGGACCCAAATAATAGGGTTTTAGGGCCCAAATACTATAATATTAATGGTATTTGGGCCTTAAAACCCTATTATTTGGGTCCTGGGACACTTAAGTTAAGAAATTCTGCTTGAAGGTGGGTTTGGACTCGGTGCTCTGGTTTGAGAGGTCAAGGGTTTAGAGTTTAAGGTTCAGAATTTGGGGGTTTAGGGAGTGTAAGGTTTAGGATAGGGTTTTAGATCCACAACTTTTCAGAAGTCAGAATCAGAAGTTATGGTTCTCAGAGCTTGGGATTGATAGGCGTTGCAAGCTACGGATTTTGGGCTAAGGTGTGGGTTCAGGGCTACTCTAAACGCTTACTTCAGGGTTTGGGGTTTAAAGGGTTTAGGGTAATTATTCAGGGTGTAGGGTATACAGTGTTTAAGTTATACAAGGTTAAGGTTTGGGGTAAATTGAAGGCTCATTGCAGGCTTAACCCCAATAGCTAAACCGTAAACCCATGATATGGTTTAGGGTTCAGGGTTAGCCCCAAATTCCAAACCCCAAATCCCGAACCCACCCCAACAAAAAAACCTTCTAAGCCCGTAACTCATCAACGGGGAATAAAGGGTAAGAAAGGCAATAACTATAACAAGAGAACATTGGCAACTGCATAATGAACATATCAAGAGTAAGAGTAACAATAATAATACTATCAACAGTAGGCACAATAACAATATCAATAAAAAGGTTCATGATCGCAACACGAGTTAACAACAGTAATAGCCACAATATAAACCCACAAACGCTGAAGGCTTACTGGCACTTTATAATGTAGCCCCCCCTTCACTCCCTAAAAACAGCACGAATGCCTGAACCCTAAACCCTAACCTCTAAACCCTAAGCCCTAAGCCCTAAACGGCAGCTTCCATGAGGTATTGTCAGGCATTGCGGCTGCTGCCACCGGCGCAGCAATCTATGGCCTGGGCCCCAGATGTGCAGCCAGTTCCAGGCTGTACCACCGCAGAACCCTAAACCCTAAATTTCATGAGAAACTATGTAAGGATTTATGGATTTGGATTTAGGGATTAAGGTTTGGGGTCTCATTAGGCTGTTTTTTAGGGATTTGGGGTGGCAGGGTTGGGTGTAGAAGGATTTTTACATTAAGTTTTGTATAGTGTCAGTTTTGGGCAAACAATAGAGTTTCCTTATAATGGTAGCCTCATTTGAGTTCTTTAACCGCCATAGAATAAGTTGAAGGGCGCTTTGTGGTGCACGTTTTCCTGCGTCAACAGAAGGTATCCGCTACCTGTCCTGCAGCATGGCAGTGAGACATGAGCTTGACAGGGTTTAGGGTGTAGGGTGTCGGCCTAGGCAATTACCAATGTCATGGCCCCATGTTCTTCACCTAAGTATCGTGAATTCTTGTCATGTTGAGGGTGGTTTTCACGGTATCCCTCAACCCTAAACCCATGACTTTCATGACACACCTCCAGGCACTTGGCTTACTAGGCTTCGCGACTGAGACCAGGCGTTTAGAACCCTAACCGCGAGCTGCGGTTTTAAGCCTAAGCCTCCAGAACCCTATGCCCAGAATGCCAAACCCCGAAAGCTTTACCTCAGAACTATGAGTTGCCAGAAGTATAGTCCCCCTTAAGTAGACAGAATATGGGGTATATGGGGATCTTATTATTAAAATATACCCAAAGCCATATTCGATCTACTTAAGGGGGGTATAGGTACCAATCACACGGACTTTATGTACCGCAACAATCATATATGGCCCTTTCTCCCACACCACGTATACCACTGTCAACATCCCAAGTACCCAATCATTGAGTGCTTACGGGCCCTCGACCCAAAACCTTAGAGATATCCCTGCTCGTGAGTGTCCTTCGTGTGACCCTATATTTACTTGTTAAACCCTAAACCCTCAACCCTAAACCCTATAGCCCTAAACCCTAAACCGTATACCCCAAACCCGAATGCTAAACCCTAAGCCCTAAACCCTAAACCGTAAACCCTAAGCCTTAAATCCTAAATCCCAAACCCTAAAGCTTAAACCCTAACCCCTCAACCCTAAGCCCTATAAACTCTAAGCCCTAAATCCTAAAACCTAAACTCTGGTGATACCCCTGATCTCGGTCCGATTTCGAGGAGAACTCACCGGCTGGGCTGTGGAGCGGCAGGCGCGCTTAGGGCCTGCCTTCCGGGCCAATGGTTTAGGGTTTAGGGTTTAGGGTTTAGGGTAATGGGAGGTTTAATGGGGTTTAGGGTTCTGGGTTCTGGGTTTAGAGCCTGAACCTTAAGCCCTAAATGAGCTACAGTCTAAACTTGTTAAAGGGGGGCTATGTAGGGGATTCTGTATGGGGAGTTTGTTTAGACTAACTCAAACCCTAAACCCTAAACTCCAAGCCCGAAACCCTGAACCTGAAGGGTCCAGGTTCATAGAAAGTTAATGTAATACATATATATATATATACATAGATAGATAGATAGATATATATATATAGATAGATATATAAACCCTAAACCCTAAACCCCAAACCCTAAACCCTAAACCATCCTAAACCCTAAACCCCAAACCCTAAACCCTAAACCATCCTAAACCCTAAACCCTAAACCCTAAACCGCAAACCCTATGTACATGTATAACTTTTGGGGCCTGCCCGAGTTACTCTCTAGGTGCTTTGCTGCTTAAGGTATGGTACCGTATAGGTACATATGGACCTGTAGGGATACTTATCTTTTAAGAGGGGTTTAGGGTTTAGGGTTCCCAAGATAGTCATAGCGTCACTGATTTGAGGGTTGACGTAGTCAAAATCCTCTTACTCAAGCTCGCGTGGAATTTCATGAGGCCTCCTTTACAAGAGATTCTCGTCTTTGTATCTAAGGTTAAGGCCATGTGAAGGATTTGGATACTTACTCGCTGTAGTCCAGGTCTCAACATTGGCGCCAAAGAAGCAACTTATGTTCCCCCAAACCCAAAGCCCTAAACCCTTAACCCTGAGCTGAACCGTCAAGTGCCCAGCAAAAGACCAATGATTCAACCGCCCTCTGTGACATGCAGAGGTGCTTTACCCCACAAAGACAAAGCCATGCTAGAATGGTTTAGGGTTTAGGGTTTAGAGTTTAGGTTTTAGGGTTTAGGGTTTAGGGTTTAGGGGTTTCAGGGTTGAGGGTTTAGGGACCTCAGACGCCGAACAGCTTAAAACCTCGTGCCCTCGACCTCTGCACCCCGAATCTCTATATGGGCTTGGGCGGAAATAGGAGTGACCGTCACGGGAAGTTGGGTTGGGGGTATGTTTCGAGGGGTATGTTTCGGGGTATGTTTCGGGGGTATGTTTCGGAGCCTGGAAACCTTTCTTGAAGCTTTGATTTGGAGTCTGCATGGCTTATCACGTAAGCTGTGACGTAGCCTTTGCTGCCAAGGCGAGGTTCCTCCCAAACAAAGAGTTTAGACTGAGTAGGAGCCATGGCGCGAGTAGCACCTCCCGCTTGGCTGATTGCTGCCAAACGTCAGTGCTCATAGACCACTTTTTTGGGGGTATGTTTCGGGTATGTTTCGCGGGTATGTTTCGGGTATGTTTCGGGGGGTATGTTTCGCCTACTCCAACTTCCGGCCTCCTTTTAGAACTGAGCCCCCTTAAAAACGCACAGGCCCATATACTACAGCGCTATAACTGAAGGCCCCAAGCCCTCAAATCCCCAAACACCCAGAACTCTGCAACCGAAGTCCCCCCCGGACTTCCTACCTGGAGGGGCAGATTATTCATAATTTTGTAAAACTATGTTCAGAACCCCCAGTCTAATCATACTTAAGAAACTTATGGGTGTTCCAGCTGGCTTGTGAATATCGTTTTAAGTGGTATCGGTTCGCCCCCCCTCTCGTGCACCCTTTCAGCACCCAAAGCCCTGCACCGAAAACACAAAACCGAAACCCGCAATCTAAACCCTGAGCCCAAAGCCCTCAACCCCAAACCTTACATAACCAGCGCAGCGCGGCTTCACACATAAATGTCCCGCCAGTTTGAAACAACCGCGTTGACACAAATCCCTTTCCCTAAAGGTCCAAGGACCCAAATAACAGCGTTTCAGGGCCCAAATTCTATAATACTATTGGTACTTGGGCTCTTAAACCCTCTGATTTAAATGTGGGTCCTTGGACCTTTAGGGTTTAAGCATGCTAAACCCGAACCCAAAATCACCCCAACTTTTCAAAGTATCGAAGGTCCGAACCAACGGCCCCTAATACGCGACCCTGGTTTTTTCCTGGGTCCTACCTACCAAGACTAGGGGCCCATAGCTACAACCCTAAACCCTAAGCCCCTCAACCTTAAACCCTGAACCCTCAACCCTAAACTTTGAACCCTAAACCCTCGCGTAAGCCCTAACCTTAGAACAATTCTAGACACTGAGAGGTCCTCTACTCGGCAGTGCTTGCGCTGCACTGCTGGGGTATGCGCGGCCTTGGTTCGACTGCTGAGCCACGAGGTTCGCTTGAAGTTAGAAGATTTATGATTTAGGGTTTAGGGTTTGGGATTTAGGGAGTATAGTATATTAGGGTTATGGATTCGGGGTTCAGGGTTTATAGTTAGTATTTAGGATTGTGGGCTTGAGATTTGGGATCTAGTGTTTGAGATTGAAGTTTTTGGGATTGAAGTTTTTTTCAGAGTCAGCCATTGTTGGGGCTTATGGTGTTATAGGAAGTACTTGAACTCACAAAAGTATGTAGAATAATGGCTTTCTGGGCTATTTTTAGGGGTCTGGGGCGATTATTTTACCTACTTTTGGGGTGCGGGTATACCTATCATGGCTTCAAGATCACACGTGACTTTGATGTTTCCTTGCGGTTTAGGGTTTACGGTTTTCGATCCAGCCAAAGCATTCATCTGTTCACAGGTCACGCAACGTACTTTAGAAGCCAGAAGCAGTACATCCTGGACCCCAAAAGTATGTAAAATAATGACCCTTATGGCTGTTATTATAGGTTTAGGGCTATTATTTTACATACTTTGGGGCTTTAGGATGTACCAACACTTTTTCATCACACCCTGAACCCTAAATACTCAGCCCAAAGTCCTAAAGGTTTAGGGTTTAGGGTTTAGGGTTTAGGGTATACCTGCAACGCTGCTCTGATTCATGAGACAAAGGAGTCCTTTGTTTATGCGCTCTCTTGCATTTGGACTGGAAGTCCACTCTTGCGGGACGAGCTCCCATCCTTCAATACCCTTACCTCAGGCCTGCAAATAGCCCGAAGTAGATATTTAGGGTGAAGGGTTAAGGGTTTAGGCTTTGAACTCTGACGCCCGACTGCAAGGACTGCGTCAGCAAAATGCTGACAAACACGAACAGCAGCGACTGACCTCAAAGCAAGTACTACAGCATCCCTGACTCCTTCCCAGTGTCCAGCTTTACGAAGAGAATCCATGCCGTTGGCTCATTGACTTCTCGGAAGACAACATGTGGCCGGCACGGAGCAGCTATTATGCACCCTAAACCCTAAACCCTAAACCCTGTTATGCCTACACTGCCGGCCCCAAGGTGAATCCCAATGGCAACTTTCCCACCCCTAACCATGTACCTTGGGTTTTGGGTATAATAGTAATTATCATACAGGCTTTGGGTAAGTATATGATTGTTAGGTACTTGGACCCTCAGGGTAAGCTCTAGACCTAAACCCTAATCCCTAAACTTTAAACCCTAAACCCTTAACCCCAGGGCAATAGCTACAGCATCCTTCTTGACAGCAAGTCGTGTAAACTTTCTTTGACAGAAACAAGACCTTCTACAGCCCGAAGATGAAATTCAGCTGCAACCCTAAAACCCTAAAAAACCCTAAACCCTGAATCCTAAACCTCAAAATCCTAAAATCCCCTAAGCCCTGTAACCTCAAACCCTAAACCCTCAAATCCTCAAAAACCTAAAGACCTGCAACCTGTACCCTAAACCCTAAACCCTAAACCCTAAACCGTCTTCCATAATTCCGGGGCTGGGAAAGGCGGAAGTCAGTCTCACAAGACTCCGCCCAGCAAACTGCTCGTCGCCCTACTGTAGCCCTTATGCTTGTATATAGCAATAAAGGAAAAGAAAATGGAAACTCCTATAACGGGGTTATATAGGGTTTAGGGTTGGGGCTTTATACGAATAATGGAAAAGAAAATGGAAACTACCATAATATCCATGATATGGTGTTTCCATTTTCTTGTCCACATAGCTCTCAGACTAGACCATGAAGCTAGGCAACCAAGTATCAGAAGTGGCCGGTTGGTGCTTAGAGTTTAGGGTTTAGGCTCTGGATTAAGGATGCTGCTAATCCGCATGATGGACTCTGGAGACATGAAATGTAGAAGCCTGAATCGTTTCCAAGTTTAGTGCCTCAGAATCCGTACTTAAGTGTAGTATAATGTATCTCAAGCTTTGATTCTAGTTAACTAAACAAGCTCCTACAGTAAACCCTAAACCCTAAACCCTAAACCGTACCTCAAGCATTTCATGACCGCCTTCCGCGGCTCTTCAGCCAGTGGCCTCTTTCAGATTTGCAAGGACACGGTGATTTTGAAGCTTGAATATTTATCCAACTTATTTCCTTCCCCTAAGGGTCCATGTACCCAATAATTAGGTACTTGGGTTTTGGGTAATAGTAATTAGAATACAGGTTTTGGGTAAGTATATGATTATTAGGTACTTGGACCCTTAGGGTTCTTATCCTGTGTAAGTACAGTATAGCAGTATAACGCACCCTATCACACACCAAAGTGCAAGTAGCTCTATTTAGGGCCTCTACAGTATCCGGAATCAGACTCCTCCTCTGAGCCACATGGTAAAAAGATTTGAATTGGAGTCCAACGTATGTAGCAAAACTCAGCCTATGTCAAAGTTCGAATTTATGGTCCCTTGCGATCACCCTGTCTTGTAGCGTAGTGTTTTGAAGCATGCCCTAGGGGTCCAAGGACCCAAATAATATGGTCTTACGGCCCAAGCACCGTTAATAATCTAGTATTTTGGGCTCTAAAACCTCATTTTTTGAGTCCTTGGACCCTTAGGGATGCTTACCTTGCCTGAAGCCGAACAAGCGGGTTGCAGAGGCTCGGCGGCCCCCCAGAAGGCCAAGACAGAGGACGACGAAGGCAAGCTTTGAGATGCTCAGGGCCTCGTGGGCCTTAGTAGCTAATAACCAGGCTTATCCCTAAGGGTTCATGTACCCAATAATTAGGTACTTAGGTTTTGGGTAATAGTAATTATTATACAGGTTTTGGGTAAGTATATGATTATTGGGTACTTGGACCCTTAGGGTATGACCTTACTTATAGTTTATCCTAACTTGACATGCAGGTTACCCCTTGCACGCAGGATTCTATCTAGTTCTCGTGCTTGTCATAGTCATGTCATATGGTTTAAAATCTCGAAACGTATCCTCAGGCGACTCTCTTGTGTTTCAGGAGAGATAGACAAGAGCATGGAAAGTGCTGTATCACGTAGGGTTTAGGCTTAGGGTGTGGGTTTGGGGCCTAGCATGCTTGAGGGGAGTTGCGGACGGAATATGGGTAACAGTCTGTGGGCGTTACGCAGGAGTCAACAATGGCATCCACGTAAGATAGGGAAGTGAGGTTATCATGGTTCCTTAGTTACATTGCCCTCAAGGTTCCCCCTGATTAATCTTACGGATGCTTACTTGCGGCCAATGAAGGTGGAACCGTGGCGGGGGTCGGCGGAGGCCGTATGAAGGGGACTTCATTAGAGTACCTGTTTACGGAACATCCCCGGGAAGGATTACCAAGGGTTGGTGAAGCCCATAAGAAACCCTAAACCCTAAAACCCTAAACCCTAAAGACCTAAAACCCTAAGAACCTCCCGGTTCCTGTGGTTCATTCTTCTCCGCCCCTCTCAACTTAAGTAAGAACACTCTGAAGCCCGAGCCAGGGGGTTCCCTCCCATGGGACCCTACGCCGGAAGCCCTACGCACAAAATCGAAACTCCCATCCACGGATAGATATAGGGAATAAAAGGAATAATGGAAAATAAGATGGAAACTGCTATAATATAGGGGTTATATAAGGGCAGAATGACAGAACCTCCAGGCTTTGTCGAGTAGAGTTGTGCAGGTCTGTCCTCCCAGCCGTCTTAGGAGAGAATTCCAAGGTTACAGTCATAAGAAGGAGAACTCCCACAGTATTTCCTCATGAAAGTAGCGATGGCCAGGTAGCGGTCGGCGGCAAGTGGTGGAGTCCTCTGACCGGGCCCCGACCAGTGAGAAGGCTCCGCTGACCCCCACACGGGGGCTGCTTGAGGGGTGTACGTGGCAGCTTCCCTTCATAGGGGAACCCTATAAACCCTCATCCCTTTACCCTAAACACTAATAGGGTTCAGGACCCATGGTTTAGCTAGAGTAACTGATGTACCCCAAAAGAACGGGCTTTGTACCCAATGTTATGGTATCTTTTCCTTTCTTTAAGGGTCTGGGTTACTCTAGAAACTAAGGAAACCTTCACAAATAAAGCCACAATAACGCTCATAGAATCATGGTTCCCCATACATAGGGGTATCCGTGAATTTGGGTACCCTCATGGGGGTCCTCATAATAAGGACTGTCTGTATGTTGGGTTCAATAAGCCTTGAACCCTTGTCCTTTGGCGCAGGGTGAGACAGGACTCAGCCTGTTTAGGATTCCAAACGACCGAGCATTCTCAGCCCTCTTTACTTACTGGTTAGTAAGGGGTGGGCGAAAGCATTATGTAGGGATTATATTCCTTGTTCCCTACTAAGCCCCAGTAAGTGTATAACTACATGGTGAACGGTTTCTGGGTGCTTGGGGCATCTATCAGGGAACTCAAAAGAAGATTCGGAACAGTGTTCCTGATTTACGTTTTGGCAACTTTTTGGTTGGCTTAGACATTTGCCACGCAACGATTGAGAAGTGAAGTGAAGGGAAACTCTCAGAAAGCACCTCTTTCAGCAATCTTCCTTGCCTTAGTCCCCTGTAAAATTTGCTATAAATCCCCTTTAAAGGAGAAGTTGAACGGAAATTGGTTGGAGCATTCTTTCGGAGGTGGTTTGGGCCGAGTGACTGCCCAGGAGCCTGAAGCCTGAAACTCCGGACTCCTACGCCCAAAGATCCCCAAATTTCTGGAACGGGTTTAGGGTTTAGGGTTTAGGGTTTAGTCTCTAAGTCCCAGAACTCTAAATCCTAACTCCTGAAAACCTGAACTCTTAAACCCTTAAACCCTAAACCCCCTAAACCCTAAACAACCCCTTTAAACCCTGAATGCCAGGCTCGACAATCGGTCGAGATGACTGGTCGGCTTTCCCCAACACCTCCTGCCACGAAAGCCGCCGACGCGGTTGCATCAGGCAAGCGTCTCTCCACACTAAAGCCTAAGGGGTTTAGGGTTTAGGCTTTGTGGTTGAGGGTTTAGTGTAAACCCTAAACCTGAAACCTTAGCTTAGACTGTAAACCTTAAACCTTTCCCCCCCAAACCCTCAACTCTAGGAGTGCTGGGGTGTTGAAGATGTAGGGCTTGCTGCTTGGAGTGTAGGTCTCAGGGTGAAAGGTTTATGGCTGAGGGCTTACGATATTGGGGTTGGGGGTTTAGGCTTAACTCGAGGTTGGGGCTTAAGGTTTAGGGTTTGAGGTTCAGGGTTCTTGGGGTTTTCCGGGTTGAGCTTCATCGTGTCGTGGTTAAGGGTTTAGGGGATTAATGGGGTTACTGCTTTCAGGGTCAAGGGCTGTGGGGATGAGAAGTTAGGGTTTAGAGTTTAGGGTTAGGGGTTTAGGTATTGAGGCTGCGGTTGGGGCAAGCTTGGATATTTGTAGGTAGTTATAAGCGGGGCTGCATGGGGGATGGATATAGTTATGAGCTTGTCTGCTATTAGTTAAAGATTGGCCTCCAAGTGAAATAAACAAGGTTGTAACGTTAGTTAGCCCATGCATGGCCACGCGCTCCCATGCAAAAAGGCGCGTGTAACTACCATGAACTTTCAAAGTAGATGTTACTGCAAGGAGTGTACGTTGGACTCCTTCTTGCTTCAGGAAAGTGCTGCTTGTGCTCTGCGTACTTGAAAGAAATTACGAATCTGAGGTTGCATAAAGCCGTGGCTATTGACTAGATGCGCGCGTGTATCAGGTGGAAGGCGATCCAATGCACCTAAACACTAAACCCTTACCCGCGTCCTGCTGCGAGACCTAGCGCCAAGCTGAGGTACCATCCCTCACCTGATTCCCCCCCAAAATGGCGGGTCCCTTTTCGGAGTACTTATATAGTATAGATTATACAAATATTTTGGGGTGTTCCAAGGGGACGCCTAAATCCGTCCACCCCCCTAGTCTATTAGGGTCATGCAGGGTTTTTTAGTATCAACAGTGGAGCAGCTTATGGATGGAAGTTACAATGAGGGGACCTTGCATTCAACCGCATCTAACAACCTATAACCACATGTAGCCCTCATTTACCTGGTATATGAACTCTATAGATGAACCGTTCATATCCCTATGTAGCCTTCATTTATCCGTTATATGAACTCTGACGAAAGCTCTCGTGGGGTCCCAAAGATCTTCCAATGCGCATGGAGGTAAGAGTGCCCCGCCTACCACTGCTCAGGGAGAGGGTCCGTGACCTGATTGCAAGTATTCGAATAGGGTCTTCAGGGATATTCCACTGCAGTTATATCAGGATTGCAAGGGTTGGTAATTTTGTTGCACACTTTTACATGGCACAACCAATCTGATCCTTGATCTCGTATGCCCGTTGTGTTTCTCTCTTTAGAAATGCCATCGTTCTATTCTACGCGCTGCCCCTGGTATGGTACCTGAAAGCTACTTGAGTAGCGTCCCATGCTTTAGCCACTCTCGCTTAATCACTAGCTTCTAGAGTTCGATCACGTGGGCCTTTACTAGCTCTAAGGTTCTAAGAGAAGAACAAATGCATGTCATAAGGCATACATACTGCCTTCTTGGGCCGTTTAGATTTCCAGATTACATGATCTGCTGGAGCTTTCGTCAGAAGTTGCTTGAGACCACAAAGGAATCATACCATCTGAAGAAGGCGGCATTGAATGACTGTAGAGGGCACAGGGTTGTCTCAAGAGTAGCGGCTGTCTTATAACCAGGGTCTGAGCAAGATGTGTGTAGATCTACAATGGAGCACATCTGCGATCAGATATGGCCACCCATATGAGTTTGGGGCTGTATTATACATGAGGGCACGCGTAAACCCCGAGCCCTAAACCCTAAACCCCCAAACCCTGAAACCCAACTGTAGCCTAAGCCACCTTCTCAGGGGGAGGCCGAAACCCTAAACCTTAAACCTGAGGGTTAACCAATAGAATCCAAGGCTTCATATTTACAGGAATTTGGGCCCAAAGACCATACCAGATCAGGTTTTGGTAATTTAGATGCTTAGGGTACCTAAACCCAAAAGCAAGTAAAATAATCGCCCTAAACCCAGAATAACAGCCATAAAGGCAATTATTCTACCTACTTTTGGGGCCCAGGTAAGACTCAGGGATGAGAATTTTTGGCAGTTGCAGGCCTCAGAACCTCGAACTCTCTTGCTAAGACCTTAGGGGTTTCAGGCTCAGGGTTTAAGGTTTAGGGCCTAGGTTTAGGGTTATGATTGAACAAGGGGCTAGGCTCTTGAGCTTCGGGTTTAGTTTGCTTAAAAGGGGGGTAGGTTTTGAGTTCGCCAAATCTTTCCCAAAACTCTTTGCTGATGGGTTAGCAAGCTTCAGTCTTGCTGACAACCCAAGGGTTAAGGGAGTCCTTCTAGCAAACTTCCGGCATGGACGTTATATGAGCTACAGTCTAACTCCTCAAATGGGGTTATATAGGGGAGTATTATATGGCTAATGAAGGCGGACACTAGGAGTTAGACTATAGCTCGTATGATTGTAGTTTGTCCCACAAATTAGTAAATTCCTGTGTTACAAGGGTTGCAAAGTTTATAGTTCTAGGGTATAGAAACTGCAAGCTATTTCCAAACCCTGCTCCAACATGTTGAAAGCCTTTTTGAATATCCACTGTCTTATTGCTTGTCCGTCGGGAATAGAGGAATTGACCTCTATAGTGGCCCCTATATAATCTAACCCCAAACTCTCAATCCTAAACCTCTATATTGGCCCCTATATCATCTAATCCTGAACCCTGAACCCTAAACCTCTATAGTGGCTCCTGAGGTATCTATCATCTTCAGTACAGCTGTCGTTTCCATGTTCTTTTCCTTTCCTTCATGTCTTACTGCCAACCAGCAGGTTGAACCCAACCTTAAAACCCATGTAAGGGCTTCCCAAATTAAAGGATATCCTTCTGGGGGTCCCCATAATAAGGATTGCATTGCTTTGAGGTCTATAGTGGGGCCCCCTGATATGGGGGCAACATATATTGCTACAAGCCTCGAGTTTCCATGCCATCTCCCATCTGATTTTCTACTCCTCAAGCCTTAAGCCCTGCATATTCCCTATTGCTCCGTTCTTAAACCCTAAACCCTCAATCTCTGACCTCTTCCCTGAGAGCCCCAAAGCTCCCAACTAAAGCTCTTGAACCCTTGAGGCCTAAACCCCTACACCCTAACCCTCTCAAAGCCCCAACATCTGCCCTTTAGCCTGTCTGCGGACACTACGGGTCCAAGTAATTCCATAGCAGGATAAGTACCTAAACCCCAAAAGTATGTAGAATAATGGGCTATTTTTTTAGGGCTTGGGGCTATTATGTTACTTACTTTTGGGGTCCAGGTAGCTCCATGGGAACCCATTTGGGCCCTGAGCATATCCTAGAAGACACGCCTATGTGGACTCTCTAGATGAGGCTGTTGAACTTCGACGAGGCTTCTGAAGGGAGTGCGGGTCTTGAGGTCTGGGCTCTGGAGGGTGTAGGTTGGGGTTCACGGTTTATTGATCAGTGTTAAAGGTTTCTGGTTTGGGGCTTACGCTTCTCAGGGTCTGCTTCAGGGTCAGGGGCTTTGGGGTTACAGTTTGGGTCAAGGTTGCACTGCGCAGTGTGTTTTCTAGTTGAGCTTGCATGACATGATCCATTTCCCTTACCAATGGGTATACTAGCGGTGCACATGCACCCTAAACCCTAAACCCTAAACCCTGATTTTGATATGGTAGTTTCCCACAAGAGGGGCACGCCAACTTCGAGCCCGAGATATGAAGATTCTTGGTTTAGGGTTTAGGGTTTAGGGTTGGGTTTAGGGTTTAGGGTTTAGGGATTTTAAGGACTTCAAAAAGGAAACCCAATCCCAAAGGGTCCATGTAGCTATATGGTAGATACTTGGGCCTTAGAGTAGTATAGGGGAACCCCATTGGGCCTTAAGTATATACCATATACCTACATGGACCCTTTGGGAATATAAGCATGAAGATGGTCCCCAAGGCCGCACTTACCTACATAGCGTGTAATCCCCTCCCCCTAATATTAAACCCCCCCACCCCCGTAATATTAAATCTTCCCAACATATCAAAACATAACACAATGGGGCGTATTTAATATTGGGGGGGAGGGGGGATGGGGGTTTAGCATTAGGGGGAGGGGATTTCTTGAGGCCATCAGGGGTTCTGACGCAGGGACCCTTGGGCCCGGCCATACCCCATGTAGGTGTTTGGAGCCTTTGGATACATGGGTCTGCACGCTCCCTGGATGAAGCTGATAAAGCTGATAGCAATGAAGCCAATTTTTCCTGCACAGCTGTTATTCTACGAGTGAGGTAGGATCTGTAGGCATACCGTGAACAGTGTAATCAGTTAGTTTAAGTTCCTCGACAGCAACCTAGTCCATTGGACAGCGGACCGCATGATTGTAAAGACGGCGCTGGCCTCAAGACTTAAGAGGCATGGTGCTGTCTCATTCATCTTCAGCCGCGTCAGGCCTACGACCGTGGATGTTGGGCTAAGGGTGGTCCATCCCGATCCTACACCTCCTACCATCTCCGACCCCTTTGACGGGGAGGCGTGGCAGAATGGAGGTTTGAGCAGCTCTTCTGCTCTGAATTCCCGGAGTACGCCGGAGCGGTCAACGTCAATGTGCAGCCCAAGCCGGTCGGGGTGCGGGAGTCCTCTGTGGTGAAGCGTGAGGGCAATGAGGAGAAGCGCGGCCGGACCTTCGCGCGCAGAAGCAATGGCATCCAGCAGCTATAGTTAAGTCAATGGTCTGGGGCTGTTGGTTTCTTAGAATTCTCGGCTCTCACATGATCCTGCTACAATGGAACGGTCAGATTTGTTGGTCTGTACTTAGGTTGGTACGAAATTCCTGCATGATTTGAGTATACTATGATAGCATAATTTCCACGGTTTGCGGTACTCAGGGTCAGGCAGGACACTCAGTATCAACTGTAGGAAAGTCAGATAGCAGGCCAGAAGCCTGCGCAGGGCCAGCTTGGTCGTCATGGCTGCATGAAGTATGTGGGTTTTTCAAGTGACTCGCCCCTATACAATGCCGAAAGAAGACCCTACAATCTCATCATAACCCCACATGTACCCCTTGGGTCTCTTGGGCCCCTACTTGAGAAACACGCAGGTATGACAACTGTGCTGTGCCTCAATCTTGTCCAGCCGGCAGCTGCGTGATAGGTGACTCGTCCCATTCTAGGCCCACAAGTGCCAACTGAAAATTGGACTGACCTCCTTACAGACCTACCTAACACCCTGAATACCTGAACACCTATACCCCTAAAGCTTGTTCCAGGACCCCTTACTCAGTTCAGAAGGCGCAGGTCGTTTGGCACACGCATGTGAGACGGTAGTAAGCTATGCAGTGACGATGAAACTGTACAACTGCTGTGAGCCACAGGGTATCGAACGCAGTAACCATTTAGTGCTACTAAGGTCTAGGGTACGCAGTCATATCGGCAGTGTCGTGCTGATCGTACTCTTCTTGCATTAGATTGTAAGTATGGGCTCCAGAATGTGTGCCTTCAGCCCTTTTAGGGGGACTCCTGTGGGCATGAAGGGTATATGTATACATGCATGTATACGTATGTATGCGTATGTAGGGCATATACTGCGTAGCCTGCCACGAACCTCCAAAGAAGCTCCACCCTAAACCGTACCATGCCACACCCCTGACTTTGCCTCAAACTTCACACCCCAAAGCCCCCCGGACACACTGCCAAGACCCAAAAGACCTCGAGTTCTAGGCTTCCCGTTTTTCATGCTAGTCCAGAGGCCCGGAACCCTGGCTCCCACACCAGACCCCCAGAAGGCCCGAACTGCAACCCCCTTGCCTGCCTCCTAAGCCTAAATCCCTAACAGCTATCTAACAGTGAGATTCTACCAAGACACCTAAGCTCTGCACCAAACCTGCTGCAGGCGGCAGCACGCCGGAGAACGGTGGACGATGACGCGCTCATGGAGGCGCGTGGCTCTTGAATTCAGAGGGATGCTCTCTACTTATCCTACACCCTAAATCCTAGACCCGACATCCTAAACCCTAAATCCTAAACCCTAAATGCTAAACCCTTAAATCCTGAACCCTAATTCCTAAGCCCTAAACCCATGCTTAATTCGAAGCGGGGGAATGAAACCTGAGCATTTGTAGCCAAAAGCCTGAAACTACAAACGCACAGCCCGAAACCCAAAACTTGCGCCACGACCAAGCCAAATACATACAGTCTATGTATTACATTGGCCTAAGTAACCACCACTATTTTCCTGATTCCCTTTCATGTTCCTCTTTCCATTGGGATAGCATCCCTACATATCCCTTAGATACATCCCTGTATAGCTGTGGGATGTCTAACTATAAAACCCCTATGGCCACTGTATTATCTGAACCCTTTGGGTTAGGAACCCTAAACATTAAACCCTA
>CAJNIZ010006235.1:0-18008 GCA_905231905.1 Symbiodinium pilosum
CCGATGCACATATGGGCCATAGCACTCGTGTACTTGCAATCCCCACGCTGTGAAAAAATGGAGGTCGAGCGTCTGCGTTCTCATGTGTGCAAGGGGTCAACTTAGTCTCACTGGGTTATGCATCCGGAATTGGCCTCAGGCCTTGGTGTCAAAATAAACAACAAACTTCAAAACCTCAAAATGGTTGACACCAGGTCCCAACAACAGTTGCCCCAATCTTCGCAGAAATGCCAATACAAAATTGTACCACAATTTGCACATGTCGCATAAAATTCGACTTGTCAAATTACCTCTGATAAGAGATCACCGCTCAAAAGAGACATGACATGACCGAACTCACAGCCAACTCGCGCAACACGGATGTTCCTTGCTTTTTGAAGATGCGGCCGAGCCGGAATGCGGAGAATGAGTACGAACAGCAGCTTAGGACATGTCAAAAGTATCTAGCCCGGCTGCTCGACACATCCCCAGGTGGGATGAAAGGTTTTGAATCCTCCAAATCCCGCCGAAAAAGGCCACATTCAAGTCTGATCATGCGCATATGAAAATTGAAGAAAACTCTCAACATGAGAACTCTGTCACATGTTGCACAAACCTGAACAAGATTTAGGAATTTCTCAAGCAGCCGGCTCCAAACTCCAATTTTAGAGCCTGCGCAAAACTGCCATAAAGCAAAGAGAGCATGTTCTGGAATTGTTTATGGATAACTTGCATTTTCCAAGCTCGAGTGTGGATCAATCAAATCCTCAAACAACATGTGACTAAAAAATGAAAAGGCAAAAATGTCGAAAAGAAACATTACATGAACGAGCCCCCAGCCCACGTCATCATGCATGTAAGTGTTGGACAGGTTGACCTCGCAGTCTGCAGGCCTGGTATAATCCCATCCCCCTAACATTAAACCACTCCAACCCCTAATATTGAATACTCCCCATATATTAAAATGCACCACATTATGGCAGTATTTAATATTGGGGGGTGGGGAGTTTGATGTTAGGGGGTGGGGAGTTTAATATCAGGGGAAGGGATTAATTGGTGAACGGTAGTGGCCTGTGTACAATGCCACAGACCAGCAGGTATCTCAAGCACTGGACATGGAGACTGTTGCAATCAACATGCAATGACAGGTGAAACTGGTGTGGTACTGTCATTGTCTTGCGGCTCTTAACTCTCAACAGCTCTTCCTCTGGCCTGCACAATCAAAGCCGTAACAGGGTGCCCGTGTGCGTAACGATAAGCTTGACGTGTCCGTCTGTCCACTGTCTGTTGCATGGTCTTCTCCATGACCCTGGACGCGGGTAACCCTGATTCAAAAAAAAAACTCTAAGCATGGTGCTTTGTGTTCGAGCATGATGCGCTCGTGCTGCTCTCCAACCCTGTGCTAATTTCTGCCACTCAAGCCGTTGCAATGAAAGGCATCTGAGGGGTGGAGGGGCTGAAGTGGTCGGCAAATCTACTTGTGCCATCTTGTGCCGTGCTGACTTAAGCCTGCACAACAACATGTAGCCCAGTATAGAAGGCCACAAATTCGCACAGCACGTTTTAGCATTCATCTGCAGCCTGGCGCAAGGCATTCTGGGCCTGGGATGTCCTTGGCCACAACGGGCATCATGCTCCGATTTTGCTGTTCTGACCAAATGGTCTTCCCCCACTTTTTAGTCTAAATATACCCGGAAGGCCTCTGAACCTCCTCTGCCAGCCCCAGTGCTTGCCCTGAAAGTGTGGGCGCTGCAGACCTTGACGGCTGAAACAACCCCTTCCCTCGAAGAAATGGAGACCATTTCCTCACCTGAGACCGTAAGACATTGTCATCGCGTTCTGCCCGACATTCTTTGCTTTTCATTTCAAGCTGACTTTTCGCAGCCGGCTTGGACAAAGCTGATTCCTGCATCCATCCTCATGAAGAAGAGCCGACACGCTGGAAGAACGGTGACTTACTGTGGATTCTCACGCATCTCCTCTGCTGATTGCTTCATGGTCAAGGTCAACAACATCACCACATGCGTTTGGCAGTTCTCCGCGACGCGAAGGATCGACGTGAATTCGTGGACCACGTGGGGCTGGGGGCAGACTGCTGGTGAAAAAACACTGCTGGGATGTTTTCAGTTCGGCAGGGGCATTGCTGCGTAGCAGGATGCCAATAGCTTTGAACACAAGGACTTGCCCTTAGTAGGTTTTGGAACAACCTGTTCAAGCCTGATTTTTTTATGGCCACCATAAGTTCGGCCATGGACATGGTCGTGGTGGAAAGCGTTTGTTCCTTGTCGATAGCTGCGTTATGTCTCAAGTTTTGTGCTCGGCCAGCACGTGCATCGAAAATTTGTCGGAAGTGCAACAAAAACAATACCGTCTCTGCCGTCGACGTCGCTTTGGCTTTATGTGTTTGGGGTACAAGGAAATTGTGGCGCCTCGAAATGCCTTTAAATTAGCAACGGGCCGCCAATCTCGGAGGCAAGTAATCCAGATGTGTTCATTTGTATTGATTCGCCGCTCGTCGAATCGATTTACCGAGGTCTGCAGCACACTCTATATCGCCACCTTCGCAGCGCTGTCCTCTACGTCGAAGGAGACCCAGGATGGTTTTCTCTTATATATTGTTTTCGACAAAGTTGGCGTTGCCTGGATGTGGCCGTGTCCAAAGCATCAACATCAGTTGTTGCCTTCTGCCACACAACATTGAAACGTACATGCTGGGCATATTCGGTTTTACGGATCTCCTGTCCATTTCTATATTCTTGTTGGCGAACTTTTTTGGCGTTGCACTTTCAAACACCAGGGTGCAATTTTAGTCACAGAAACAGTTTGAGGAAAAAGGGTAAGCGTCAAGATTTGCTAGTGACTTCTGTACACGTTGCGACATGTGTTGTACCACTCTACAGGGACCAAACAAAAACCAGTTAGGGAAATTTGCAGCGTTCCAATTATCGTTACCTGCTAGTAACTGCTTCGGACCAATCTCCTTATAGGCTGCTTGCTTGTCGGCCATGTGGATGTTGGAACCATGTTTTTGCGAGTGGCTCACAAATATGCTGGGACCAAGGCCACGGCCTGGCTCAACGGAAAACTGCGCCATGATTGGTACAAGAAAAAGATAACAATGCCTTTGAAAAAAAGGCCTTTGAATAAAAGGCCCGTTTGTTTATTTCAGAATCGTTTACTGTTTGTACACAAGTATCATTGCAGGCAAGCTCACTCAGGGTTTCGAAATCGCACGGGAATTGCAGCTTGGATTCGGAAAAAGGAGGAGCACCGCAGAAGCAATGTTCTCGGTTCGTCAACTCCAAAACCTGGTTGCTGCCAAACGCCACCATGTGCTGTGTTTAATGTTTCCTGATTTGTCCAAAAGTTGTACGCGCTACTGTTAATTAGCTTTGGAAAAAGGAAACTCCATGTAAAACGCAAACTGCTGCGGCAAAGTTAATACAGCACGCCATCTTTGACATCTTGAAGCCTGCATGGGGACGCTGCTTCCGAAAAAAAGCGGCATTCCGCCAGGGTTGTACCTCATCGCTACTGCTTTTCATTCTCTATAAACGATGTTGCGCAGTGATGCGTAAGCACGCTTTCTGGCTCAAAACCCCCTCGCAACCAACCCAACAGCCATACGTTTCCTTATTCACCTTGTATCGACCGCGTGCCATCTATCAAAACACAATCGGTATTGTCAACATTGCAAACCAATCAGCAAAGATATGTTTTTCCTTCCAAACTGAAATATCAGATATTTCACAACAACTAATGAATCGCTTGACGTTCCTTTTTGCACATGGGGTTTGGTCCGCACACTGCACGGCGAACAAACAGCAGGGCTAAGCACGTCGATTTTAAAAAAGAGAATAAACCCATCACAACCAACTTGAGGCGAAATACTCAACCTCAGAATGGGATAGGGTGGGACAGAATGTCTGGCGCACTCACCAAAGCCAAAGCTGGGAAAGTGTCCCAAAAATACGTGAACATGCCCAATCGCGCAATTGACACGGCCAAACACGTTTGCATGAAATACCAGACATGTGTGGGACAACAAGACAGGCAGGCCAATTTTTCCATCCATGTAAAATGTCAAGATTTTGCGAATAATGTCAAATCCCCTTTCGGAAAGGCTGTGTGGGGGATTTGACTAGTTCATTTGTACTGACTGCTTGCTATCTATGAGCACACATTTGGGACAATTGGTCTTGTCAAAATCACAAATCAACCAGCAAAAATATCTACTATAATTTCTGTGGGACGCAATCCCCTGAACACAAAGGTAGCCGGCGCACGCACATCCTCGGCTAGGAGTTTCCGTCTAATATGGAAAGGCAGGAGGATGTATCCGGCATACCAGATTACGGAAGATGCTGATTGATGATGGCATCTTTCACTCACTGGAGGTATAGATTCAAATTTGTACTGGACCATTCCAATCGAATGTTCACAAAATATATGTTGTTTGGGGACAAGTTCCTCCAACGAATATGTCTCCCACATATTCGGTCAAAACTTCGAAGAATACGTTTTGAATACGCAACTCTCCAACTCTCGCGCCAAAATTTTTTCACGGTTTGGGCGCAAACAAGTTGGCGTCGTCATGCATGGGTCGCTGCTCCTGACCCAGGGGTTGCGTTTGCGTTTGCGGTGCTCCACAACGTCAGTCGGTGTGAAAGAGGACTACACTCAGCGGCTTAGCATGAGTGGCCATTCAGTGATGGCATCCCAACAAAGGAACCGTCATTAGTTCCACAAAGTCAAGCGTGGGAAACGAGCAATCCACACTGTAGAGCAATGCACACTGCTAGCTGCTAGCTATCACAAAGCCCAAGCATTCCAACATACACATCCCCGGCAATAACACCAAAATCATGTAACAACTGAAGTTTATTTTCTCAAAGACCGGGAATATTCAATCAATCACTCAACTCAGCAATATGTGTGCATATAAAATTTGGAGTCGAGTAATCACAGCAGCAGCACTCCCTTGTTTTCACATGTGGGGTCATACGATGACAGGATGCCTTCGCCACAAACGGTTGGGCTAGGCATTCTGATAGGTGAAATGCACTCAAACCAAAACTGTAAGATTTGGAAACGTTTCAGCCCACATGGGCGACATCCACCTGGATGTAGTTGCACACGCAACCGAAAAAGGGATGGGAGGGTGGGAACAAAAGAAATTCGGCCACCTGAGCTGAAAACGGAACTGCATGCAGAACATGTTCACAAAATCCGATCAAGGTCAAACGCATGCAGTCCACATGTGTCCCCAAAATCCCAAACCAAAATTTCCCTGTTTTGTTTTGCATTCAAAACAAAACTCTTTGCATGAGAAAATAAAACTTGATCCACCTTTGGTGGAGTAACGTCTTGTTTTCTCTTTGTATGCAAAGACCGGGAATATTCAATCAATCACTCAACTCAGCCATATGTGTGCATATAAATTTTGGAGTCGAGCAATCACAGCAGCAGCACTCCCTTGTTTTCACATGTGGGGTCATACGATGCCAGGATGCCTTCGCCACACCCCTCGTCAAATGGCATCCAGCACAAGAGCCCTGCAGTAACCTGGCGACAAGATCCGCAGGGACACACGCCCTCTGCTGGAAACCACCTGAAGGGACCTCTCCTCTGGACGGCGCGTCCGCTGGGTTACTCAGAGAAGGAACCCTTTCAAACCAAATGTGAGCAAACATGCTCTCCACCCTCGAGCAAACTATCCGCGCTAACCCGTTGCCGAACTTGTTGTCCGACCAGCACCTGACCATAGTGCCCAAGACGCACTGGTTGTCTGTGAAGAGCAGAACGCACCGGTGCATCAGAAAGGTTTTGAATACCTCAAGCGCAACAGCCACTGCGACACACTCCAACTCGTATATGGCTGTGGACCTCTCCTCACCCTGGGCTTCGAGGATGAGATTAACGCACCCGGGGTCAACTTGGCTACCGAACCACGAGACCGCCTCTCCTGTGCTGGAATACAGGCAACCCCCTATACCACAAAAACCCTCACCGGGCTCAAAGGAAGCACGTAGCAGTGGAAAACCTCACCTAACGTTCCCTTAGCCTCCCTAGGCAAGGCCCTGAAGAAAAGGTCATGAAGGTGTTCGCACGCTTTCGACACCTTCGGGCTCAAGTCAAAGCTCTTCTGCCTCGCATGCTGGCCCAAAGCTTTCAAACAAGCCCGTGCTTTCCTGCCGAAAATTTGGCCAGACGCGAACTGCAGCCTTCCCTTAAGTCTCTCGCATTCCTTCGGCTTCATCCTTTCCGAAGCCATAGCCTGCTCTAAAGCCTCAAGAAGTTCCTTGCGACGGCTATCCGTGTTGGTGATCTTTGCAACACCAAACGTCGCCTAGCGAAGGTCAAGAACGATGCCCAGCACCTTGCAACAAGAGGAGTAATCAAGCAGTTTATCCTTTGAAAGTCGCCACCCGAACAACTGAAAGAAAACGCTGATGATTAGCTCTGAGTGCGCACATAAGGCCCGGCTGGACAGGTGCAGGAAATCATCAAAGTACATCTTCCAAACGAGAGCGAGCTGCACTAATGCGATCACCCACAACCCTAAAGCCGACCTAATGAAACAAAAGCTGGCGATATACCTGAGGGCCTTTGGCAGTTGGGCTGTAGATGGCGAAGTAACTGTCCAGCTCCAAAGAAGTGTCAGCCAACGCCAGCTGTTTGTATTTTAAGGTCCCAGCATTTAGCAAGGATTTCATCCCGCGACCCACGCGCATCCGCCTGCCTCATCCAGTAGGCGACGGTGGCTGCTATCACATCCAAGGTGTGAATTGTGATCTGCTCAGACTGGGTCACACAAGCATTGACTTGGGACGCTTTGTAAAAGTGGCGTCCGCCGGAATCTGATCTACACTTATGAGGCCCTCGACTACACCTTCCGAAACTTCTTTGAGAGTTGCTTCCTCTACTCCCAGGTCAATTTCCGGAACATCCGAAGGGGCACAGGTGGCCAGGGTGGCTGCTCTTGCTCTGGCAGCCCCGGCTCGAAGCATCTCAACAGTCTGGGAAGCCGGGCGGAAGCAATCCTTGAACACTTCGGAACGAGGCAATCTGCCCGTCAAACTGAATCCTTGCGAGATGTCCCGGACTAAATTCGAATCCTGGTGACCCGAGCTGGCCAAAACTTTCTCAAAGAGTTTCAGCCTCTTGCCCGCCAGAATTCTTGAACGATGTGGTGACATAGCAGCTTGGAGTTCATCTTCCTCAGCCGGGAGTTCGTTCCCCCAAGCGATCCACTTGCGAATGGTTTCGGTTCGCTCTTTGGCCAACACATCCGGCGAGGTATGGATGTTCCGACGCACAGCTTCTCTCAGCTCAGCGGGCACGAGGACTTCCAAACTGGATGGATGCTGCACTCTGAGCGCCGCCTCCACAAATTCGCTTGGGCTGTGATAAACCCCGAACACAGCTTTCCCTTGCTGCCACGCAACGTCTGCCTTGGCTTCCTTCTTGGGGAGAGCTGTCGGCTGGGGGATATCGTCAGGGAACCTAAACCCCAGGACCCTAAGGTAGCTTCGTGAGACTGTCCCTCCTACCCGGGGTGAACCCTACTATAACATCCCTCTGACCTGACCAGGGCATAGTGGCGTGCAAGTTTTGTGGCACAAACTTCTGAGTCCCTTTCGAAACCATCAAGATGGAACCGGAGACCTCTATGCCTTTCACAGAGAGCACCTGCTTACCCTGTGGATCCGCCACCCACAGGTCGCCTCCAGAAAACACGGACAGCGGCGAGATCAAATTCACCGACCCTTTTTCATTGAAAACATCGGCATGTGGGAGGGCTTTTAAATCCCGAAAGAGCGCCACCGAAGTAAATGTGTGCATAGGGTCAAGCTGCACCACGTATCGCACAAGGGCAGCAGTGAGGCAAGGGTAATCAAATGACGTCAATCTGACGCGCGACATGCCACTGAAAACGTATGCACTTGTGATGAAACACTTGGAGGAATCACCTTTGCTCTCAGGGTCCTGTCTGCCACCGCGTTGCATGTCAGAATCACGCGCAAGATCTACTAAATGCCTGACTTGTTCAGTGGAAATAGGCCCATGTTGCACAAGGAGCTGGTAAGCTGCGCGCTCTACTTCTGGGGCGCAGGCAACCTTGGGGGCCTCAACCTGTGATGGGTTAGGGTCTAAACCACAACTGGAACCTTCTAGGGGTCTAGGGTCAGGGTCTGTCTCCACCTCGGCGCTGACGGGGTTCAGGTCTAAACCACAGGTGGAACCTTCTAGGGGTCTAGGGTCTGCCTCCACTTCCTGCTCACCCGGACTGGAGCTCACGCAATCATCCCTGACATCAAACTGAGCTCTCAGAGTTTTGGACCCAGATGGGATCACCTTGCAAGGTGGACTGGAGGAGCAAGAAAAGGGTACTGCGACGGAGCTTTGTAGCTTGGAGCCTGGCTGTACGACAGGCACGCGCCCTTCCACAGTGACGCGCAAGCGAAATTCTGGCACCATGGGAGGCAAAGCTTTTCGGGTCTGCTGGCCGGAGTATGCACGGGAAGCTCGCGCCATGTCATCCAGATCCTCCAACTGCAGAGGAGGGAAAACAACGCCAGCGTTGTTGAGCTGCTCTTGAACAGCTTCTGCGATGGCCCTCGCCAAAGGCCACGGGTAGGCCTTTTCCAAGGCAGTAGCCCACTTATCCTTCACGATGCCCCAGGAATCATGTTCGTGCTGGCCGTCCAGACGTGTCTTTTTCTGTCTGGTGCTGCCGAACATACAATGGCGCAGAGCAGTCTCGAAATGGGGCACATCACGAAGGAAAGACTGGAAATGCTTCGTCTTCCACATAAAGCTATTGAAAGGGTTTTCACAGGAATACAGGATCCCTTTGGAATGGCAAAATTTGCAAACAAGAGTGCATATCTTGTACAAAAGATTAGCCTTGTCGACTGCGTTGTTCAGGACTGAGGCCTTGTACTCCATCCGGAGAGGCATCAGTGCGGAAGATAGGCGGCGCACCTTTCCATTGTCGCAGACGCGCACGGCTGCTAGTCCCGCAAGGGGGGGCCATGTGCACAAAAACAAGATTAGGTTCACTGAGAACCTCCCACAAATGTTTCTGGCCTTGCTCAGTGAGCAAAGAGATAATCTAAGACAATCATCGGGGCGACAGATTTCCCGGACAGGTAATCTATGCCGGAAGAAGAATCAAACCCAAACCGTCCCAGAGACGCTGTGAGGCGCCCTGTGCCCGAAAAGATCTCTATACAAGTGAGGCTTTGAGACGACTTACCTTTAACCCTGTGCAAAATTTTCTGAGCACTGGACATGGCTGCGCTGGGCTCTTGCACAGCGCGTATCCCTTTGGATAGTCACGAAGCGGGATGCTGCGTGAGCGAGTGCGCTTTGAAACACCCGGGCTCGGCGCATATGTGCAATCCTTTCGGACAGGCTTGGCCAGGGGCGGCCGCAGTACAACCCTTTTCCAGGTTGTAGTCCCAACAGACGCGCTTGCCTTTGGTGGTTTGCCAGGCTTTGCCAATCAGCTCCTTTGGCACTCTCACCCGGGTCAGACCCCAGTGATGCCCAGGTCGAGCAGGTGTTGGGGATCCCGGTAAGTGGGGTCTCTGCTGGCACTAAGGCTGCAGTGAAACGAGCCCACACTCTGATAGTTGCAGAGCTTCAGCAAAAAGTGAAGCATGGGGACGAAGGTGTGGCGTCTACTTTGGCGCACGCAGAACGAGAATCAAGGATTGCAGCCCAGAAGTCTAGATTAACCGGCCTCCTTATGACCGCCGATGAAGAATGCTCCCACGACAGCTATAATCTAGTTCACTCGATGATGCAGCAGGACTCGCTCCTGTACCTTCATCCTGAGAAATTCGCCAAGCGTCGGGCGGAACTGAGCAAGAAGCCACCCAAGGAATTGGTTCTCGATTCGAAGCAAGGCGTCACGGTCCGAGATAAACCTCTCGAGTTGCTGTGTAGCACTTCCACAGAGCTTGAGATGACTCAGGCGATGCGCAGGAGGGCTCTTGCGTTCGATCTTGTGGGATGTTGTTCGTTTGACGCTATGAGTAGATACCAATCCTATCTCATTCAAAGGCTGCAAGAAGTACCCCCGCCAGGGTACAACAAGATCTCCTTGATCCAGGTCCTTCGAGCCGATAGGGCGGCATTTACTCACATCGCAGAGTCCCTCAAGTCCTTGAAGAGAGACCCAGACGGGAGCAAGCCACTTGACGCGGCTTTGGCCGCTTGCATTTCAGATCCCAGCGTTGCTTTCCACTTGCTTGCGCTTCCGCAGAGTTCTTCCTCAGTCCCTGACAGGCCCAACAAGCGAAGGCGTGAGGACGTGGCAAAGGTAAGGGCCGCGCCTTCTCCACAAAGGGGGGGGACCAAAGTGCGAAAGCCAGGCGGGCCAGGGAATTGATCCCAGCTGTTTTCAAGGCATCTGTCTCGGCAGTGACCAAGCCAACCTCCTTGGCCTGGCTTTCAAAAGCTGCTGCGCTTTCAGTCAAGGTCCGTGCGTCGGCCATGATCACGGATCTACTCGTTTAAAAAAGGAGCATTTGGTCCAAAACTAGCGTCGAGCATTGTGGTCAAAGTCGACAGCACACAATGATTCAACCGCAGCAAACATGCTTCGTGACAAAAGATTGTCAGCAAACTTCACGACAAGGAACTCCCCGGTATCCTGCCCCTAAACCTATAACCCACCCACCACCCTCAAGGCTCCCAGACTCACTCATGGACAAGTCCAGCCCGCGAGCCTGAACGCCTTGAACCAAGAGCCTTGAGGAGGGTTTAAAGTTAGGGGTCCTAAGGGCAGTGACCGAAAAGGTTTTCACAGCAGTCAAAGAAAACATTTTCAACCCTTGCAGAAAACGACTTGCAAGCACTGACATGTAAACCGTTGCGCACTCGGATGTTTTCTCACGCAGTGTGAATGGCTGTGTCCAAACCTGTACCTTTGACCTGGAACCTCGCAACTGATGCCTTAGCAGAAACTTGCATCTCTGACCTTGGCACATTGCACGCAAGCAAGCTGGCAGGTGTGTGACGCAAATCCCCCACCCGAAGGGAACAGCACACCCCTGGCACGCTTACCAATCAGTCTTGGTGGCTTCCTTTTCACGTCTACCCATTGCTGCGTCTTTGGGCTTTAGTGAGACCAGAGTGGCCCTCGCTCGCTCAGACTCAGCCCTTGCTGAGTCCAACTTGGCCAACATTTCCAAAGGCAACATCGCCAGCGTCAGCTTGACCCGGCGTCTCGGATCAAACGCACTGAAGTTCCTATTAGTGAGATCATCTGCCCAGGTGTTCTCCTCACGTGGGCGCCAATTAAGCAGCAACCTTTTGTTCACTTTGCGCAAAGCCTTGCTTGCAGACATTTGGAGCCCAAACAATGGCCAATTGGTCGACAGTCCTTTGCGCTGGACCTCCGGGGTCGAACGGTTGTCCGTCTCCCCACACACGAATGCCTGCAAACAATCGCGCCTGGAATCGGCTGTGCCAGATGACCAAAGGCCACTAATGCTGCAAGTGACGCCAAGAGTTCTGCAGACGTTGATGCCCAACCGGACTCTCCATCCCGAAACAGGCAAAGCAGGTCACTGGGGAAAACCTCTGGGGAAAACCAAGGGGCAAGCTTGGGGTGTAAGCCGGACTTGGAAGACCAGCCACCTAGCGCAACCCTACCAGTCTCACACTTAGCATCCGTTCTGAATGACTCGTGCGGAGCCAGCCAAGTCTGCTTCACCGATTGCACGCCGTCCGAGGATTTCAGCTCGTCTCTGACATAGCACAATGAGATGAAAGCCATAGCAGGAAGACGTGCCACCGTGCCCCTGTGCAACACAGCATTGAACGCAAACAGAGGTGCCAAGAAGGGACGAATCCAGCTGAGCAATCTTGCCACGAAGTTTAGCCTTCGCAAGAACGCGCTAAACCTCCGGCCCATGATGCACCAGTTGTTTTTCTCGCTCAAGAATCCACTTGACTCGTTTCGGTGAAAGGTTAAATTTGTGGAGTGAGAAAGGTGCGCCAATGGCAAGATAGGCTGCAAGTATCATCCACAAGACGACATATTTGTCTGCGCCAAGCACAACAATATGAAGATCATCCACAAAGATCACCTGAAGATTCCATCTAGGGCCTAGAATTCGGAGGACCCGTCTTCCGACACATCCAAACAATCTAGTCCAAAGGATCGCCGCGGAACTCACTCCGAACGTCCCGACGCAATTTAACCACACCACCTTGGCAGCTGATGTGGCCTTGCATCCTAGTCTCGGCCAGTCCATTTTTCTGATCTTGACCCTTCTGCGGGCCTGCGCAATATCGGCACATATGCAAAAGGCAACCTCCTTAGCATCAGCTGCACGCGCGACCACTTCGAAGATATCTGCCAGACCAGGGACCTCTAAACGATCCGCAATATGTATCCTGTTGTTCAAGTTGACGCCGTGCGTGTGTGGCATCGCGCAGCGGTCTCACATCACCGTTTGGCTTTTTGATTGCCCCCATGGCCGCGATGAGGAGCTGGTCTGGGCCGAACTCCTGTTTAACAGCTCCCTCAGTGGTGGCTATCATCATTCCCTGTTCTGCGTCCTTGCGGAATTGTGCCTCAAGCTGTTCAGACGACAATTCGGCCGAAACATAGTTAGACATGATGGGATCAAAAGGGGTTTCATCCAGTTTCCTTGACTTTAACCTTTTCCTGAAGACCTGGGGCGTGCGAGGCAATGGCTTGTCATGCCCAAGTGGCACACCGTTCGCGTAGCATTCCTCCCCTTGTGTGAGGATCGCCCAGTCTGGGTCGCCCAGAATCTGAAGGGACTGCGCAAGCAGGAACAAGTAGAATGGCTGCCTCTCTGGAACCTCCAGCGCCCCGGCTGGGTCAATAAGAGTTGCCGCAATGCGTAGGCCGGACAAGGCCTCTTCAGAAAAGGGGGAACACAGGATTTTTCCGGTTGCCAACATGAATGCAAACTTCTTCACATCTCCCAGCTGTTCAAGAACAAACCTTTCAAGGATGTCTCTGATCGCCTTCGCGTGCCCTGTCTGCGCTGGATCCGTGAGGCGCTCCCTGGCTGCCGGGGTCCACCTGCCAGGAGAACAAAGGCCGAACCCATCCACGATCTCGCGTTTGCACATCTCGAACCTGCAGATCATTGGCTGGCCAAATGCACCACTCAGGGAGGGGTCGAATGGTTCCTCAGGCTCTTCTGTTTGGATGGGCTTTGCTCCCCTCTGACGCTCATCGTCACTAGAGATCACTTCCACTTTCTGAGGCACCTGGGCACCTTGATGTGCCTGTTGCCCATGCTGCGTGGCTGCTTGGTTTGTTTCCTGTGACATGAAATGCACCTGATGCTCCTGCTGCCCTGTCACACTTGTGCCCTGCACCTGGACCTGTTGCTCTGGAAACTTGCCTGAGGCCAACGAAGATTCCCCCGCCGAAGGGGCTGAAGGCAAGTGAAAGCCAAGTGACTGCAAGCGCTCGGTGCCCGCCGCTGGCAATGACTCGATAGACTCTGGCAGATAAGCAATGATGACACACCTAGTGCCTTGCCAGGGCTCTGTGGAATGGTAGTGTGTTCGTGCGTGCACGTATGCTGGGCCAGGCTGCAACGGGAGGACCTCCCCATGCGTCCAAGTCTCAAGAAAGAACCGCCACTCGTTGCCATGTTCCGACTGCTGCCACACACCCCCTCCTGAGAACTTGGAGAGCGCACACACAAGATTTGGGTAATTCGCGTTGCGCAGATCACGATGGCACGAACTGTGCACATCTTTAAGAATGACAACAGCACCGAAGCAATGGGTCTGGTTGACACTCTGGATGAATCTGCAGATCAACTCACAAGATGAAGGGAATGTAAAGGTGTTCTCACGCACTATGAAACCCGCATGCTCCCAATTTGCGCCTGCAAAGAATGCCTTGCCTGGGTCCGTGTCACCTGTGCCTGGGTGTGCACGTGTATGCGGCAGCAACTCAAACACAGCCAGAATGTCCTCTGGCAGGGGCGTCTGATTTGCCTGCAGCAAGACTTGTGAGGGTGCCTCAGCACGGTGCATGTGTGAGTCATCTCAGCTTTCTGCAACTGATCGAACTGAAGTTGCGGCAGAAAAGACGAGCCTAGCCAAGGTACTCGCAGAACATTGGTGGATAAGCCGCTGCCGCAGACGTTCTCCACCCGTCCTCGCATCTACCTATCAAGGCGTAATCATGATTGCGTGGACACACGCCCAATGGGCCAAGATAGTTGCCTGACTCGTCCAAAACGTGCCAGCGTTGGCCGAAACGCAAGGCTCCAGGAAGATTGCTGCCCAAACGTGTGGGCTTTGGTGTCTCACTGCCAAAGAAACATTGGTGGATGCCCCAAGTCGCCGACTGCGTAGATTCAATCAACTCTCGCATGCTTGGAAAGTCCCAGACGGAGCCCGGAATGTCACCAGACTTGACTGCTCCCAACTGTTCAGGGTGTTCAAAAAGGAAGAAACCACCAACGCCAACCTGTGTCAAAGCAAGATCGTTCGAGCGGTCCACAAAGAGAATTGCAAGCTGCACTTGCTCGGCAGGCTCGGCATCTTGACTGCGAAGCCATGGGAAGCCTCTTGGAAAGATACTCGTCCGAAGGGGCCTGGGGCCTGATGTGGAAAAATTGAACCTGGCTCTGCTGAATGTGCCACACGGGGGAGTCAGGATGACTACATCAAAACTTCCTGACTCAACTTGCTGGAAAATTTTGCACCACAACGAGGTGCTGCTAAGATCGTATTCTGCCCCTCGCAGAATATCATATTCTTCCATATCCAAACACCAACCGGCTGCTGTACGAAGCCGTTGTAGACAATGCCGCACATCTCCTTCTCTGGCAACTCCTGAGCAAAGATACAGCACGCGCAACGCCCGCTGGGCCTGTCAGTTAGCGTCTTTCTTGTTGGAGGTATCCTTGATCGAAAGTCGTTGGAAGTGCTCCCACATGGCATGGGCCTCCCCACATCCACGCACACGGCAGATGTGGACACGGCCGCAACTTCCGTCACAACCTTGGGCATTGAAAGCAAAGCAGACCTCCCTGCCATCCAGAGTTCTATCAATGAGGCTGTTGGCACTGCGCTGTTGATCGGCCTGCTTGGTCTTCCCTTTACCCTTCTTGCCGTTGCCCTTGCACTCGTTGAAGCCCTTGTACCCTTTGCCATACCCTTTTCCTTCTTTACCCTTGCGGCCCCACTTGTTGAATGGAACATCTGATGGCCAGCCACTGCCTTTGCCGAAGCCATTGCCGGACCATGCACGTTTCAAGAAGCCTGGTTCAAGCCCCTGAGGTTGCAACGCAATAGGCGAGGCGAAGAAACGTTCCTTCAACTCCGGATCCTTGCAAACATCCTGCAGCGTCTCGGAGAGTGACTTATTGTCCTTGAGAGCACGTTTGACTGCTTCCTTGCGGAGCTCAAACTCGAAACTGAGCAGGAGCAGGATGTGCCAAGGCGGGCGCAGCGGCGAGGCATCTGCACCTTTACCCCCATGGATTTTCATGAGGTAGCAACGCTCACCCAGAAGAAAATTTGTGTACTCCTCCCAGCAAGATGGGCGCATATTGCGTAGGATCTCCCTGTTCCTGAATTTGGCAGACATGAAGCGCCACGCGTTGCCCTCGATTTTCAAGATTGCGCGGAGCTCTTCTGTACCCTGAGGGAGCGAACTACCTTTCTGCTTGGAGCGGACAATACGAACTGCTCCGCTGTGATCAACTGTTGTTTGGATGCCCATAGTCTTGGCATTGCGTTTGGATGTAACTTCGGAAAGGGGTGATGCACAAGGCTCTCTCGACTCAATCTCTTCAATCTTTGATGCGAGATATTCGTCGCTTGGTTCCAGGCTGTCCTCCAAGGCCCCGAAGGCCGAAGGCGGACTCAAATGAAGTTTTCATGGCAGACCTGTCAGTCTGAGCCACTGGACGTGGTATGCCCAGCACACGGGCCTCCGCCTTCAACTCCGCTTCCTTCTCCGAAAACCTTTGGCAAGCCTCCCAAGCACAAACGACTGCTGCCAAAGCTGAACGTGCTGCCAGGTTGGCCGAACCGTCAAGCGAGAAATCACTCTTCATTGCACCCCGCACTTTTGAACGACTATCCTCATATGATGCAAAGGACTTTACAGTCTTGAACTGCTGGCAGATCTTGTACTGGAGCCCAATGGGCACACCTGACTCTTGGAAGAGATGCGCCAAGTTTGCATCAACCTTCAAGGACATAAACTGTTACGCAGCATCCTCAGTGACCCCAGCCGGGAATGATGAACTACCTGGGAACTCACAACCAAAATTGGAGCCAGTAGGCTTCGATTGAAAGCACATCTCGGCACTCAACAAAATCCATGCACGCTTCTCTGGCTCGGGCACACTGATTCATACTAAATGCCATTGTGCTTCCCACTCTGGCTCGGGAAGTTCTGTCTCATGTATTGACAGTGATCCAGGTAGTCAAATGAATCTCAAAGAGGCACTTGCCAGACTCACAATGAAACCAGAGACCAACAAAGAATAGAGCATCAAGTGTGATCCCCACTCTGACTCGGGAATTTCTTCGCACGGCACTTGCCTGACTCAACTGAGATGAACATCAAAGTTCCGAGCATCTGTGCCACAAACCAAAGCTTTTCCGCACACTTAGTCGCCCGTCTTGCCTGTTGACTCAGACTTTGTCACACTCTGACTAGAATCCCTTTACCACGCAACTAGCTCAGGCGCTAGCTGTCTGGCACGGCTGCAGACTCGGAATCCGAGGCGCTCTGACTAGACTCCTCCTTAGAAGCATCCAGCTTAGGCTTGCAGAGCTTGCAAACAGCATCAGCACAGTCAGCCGTGACCACCTGAACTGGTCGCCACTCCAAGCAGCGCTCTTGCCGAACTGCACATGCCTGACTAACACGCAGACGTCTGAATCCACTCCTGCTGACAGTCACGAAGAACGGCGCGTCCTCCGTGATCTCGTCTGGTTCAACCTGTAGAGGATGCAAATCAGCGGTTGCCCTAGCATGTGAATGGGGATCCACCGTGATAGCCGGGAATTTGCCCTTCAAGGACCAAGAACCTGCCGTACTGTTCCAGAACATCACGGAATGTAAAGCAGCGACCTGATTGCCATTGCCGCCCTGCGCTGACACGAATTGATTGATTTGCTGGTGCAGTTCTTCTTCAATCAATCCCGGTGCAGGACTACCCTCAAGAATGGAAGTACAAATTTGTGCTTGAATCTGATGAACCACCTGTCGACTTGTCTGAACATATGGTGAGGAGCACACTTGGCCACCGACCAACGGCCCAGAAGTCAATCTTGGGCTGAGACACCCCAACTGCAGCAGCCAAAGATGGGAGAACATGGCGCGGGCTGTGTCCGCTCCAGAACATTGTAAGCTCCTGTGGGACCAAGCGCATGGTCTTAGAGAGGCCCCACGTCCCAGACTTATTGTGAGGAACATGCAAGGATCGAAGGACCGCCCTGACCAATGAAGCCACACCTTCAGGTTCAAGATACGCACGCGATGACACCTGCCACTGATCATCAAGGTGTAGTGATTTTCCCTGGTGACCCGCTTATGTCTGGAAACATAAGCTTCCGAGGGCCACAGCAATGTAGCTTTGCCCACACTGATCTGGTCTTGAGCCACAATGATTTAGCTGTGAGCAGCCGCTAAAACTTGAGCCATTGCCTTGAGCCTGGAGCCACAAGATTTAAGGTTTAGGGTTTGGTGTTTAAGTTCAGAGCTTAGGGCTAAGAGTTTAGGGTCTATTTGTGGTCTTAGTGAGCAGTTAAAATTTAACTGCTCGGTCTACTTCATTTTTTGGGGTCTATGTGGGGTCCATTTTGACTATTTGGAGTCTATGGGAGGTCTGTGTGGGGTCTATTTGTGGTCTTAGCAAGCAGTTAAAATTTAACTGCTCAGTCTACGTCACTATTTGGGGTCTATTGTTTTGGGGGGCCACCCAGCAATGCGGAATGCCCTTTTCAGTTCGTCCCATTCGGCCAGTCAGTTCGGTCGCCACCTG